>JAUTDX010000976.1:0-70000 GCA_030844895.1 Ambrosia x helenae
GCTCACCAATATTATTAATTAACATTGAACATGTTCAAAGAACAGAATTCGCATATATAAAAAAATATATATATGTTTGTTTGGGCTTGGTTAGGCTCGCGAGCCTAAATGAGCTTCGCATGTAAGGCTCGAGCTCGGACTCGATAACTAAACGAGTCATAATTTCAGGCTTGAACTCGAACTCGCGCTCGTTAAGGCTCGGCTCGTTCGAGCTTTTTACCGAGCCAATCCCGAGTAGCTCTCGAGCCATTACGTGTCATTTACACCAAAGAAATTTACAAGAGTGTCAGTTGAGTAATGTTAGTAAAATTCATAGGATCCTCTTTTTTCAACAGCCATTCAAGTCATAGCTTGTCTAATAGAATGTTTTAATTATTTTTTTTTGTTAAAAATCAGAAGAGATGCTAATTTTTTTTCCTTATAGGTGCTAAATTGTTTACCTGTTAGCCTCTTAGGGGGATTTGAGGAGTGAAGATCCATCATCATTGACATTAATATCATAATCCAAGGCCTTCTAATAGGCAAGATTGGTTGTTGCTGCATTGCTTCCTTCATTCACGGCATTCACCACCGCCAACATCAATAGCATAGTCAATACAATCAACTAAAACAAATAGACAATAATGCAATTGCAATAAACAAATTTTACAGTTATTTGAATGTAAAAATAGTTACTTGCAAAGTTAAGTAAATAAGAAAAATGAAAAATGTAAGAAAGAGTTAGTAGCAAAGTTAAGCAAATATAAAAAAACAAACGGGGATGCTTGTATATGATAGATAATAAATGGTTAATACCTCCAGATAGAGTGTAAAATAAGAGAAAGATTTCTAATATCCACCACATCCTGGAATAAAAATGCAACAATTAGTTTAAATTCAAACAAAAAAAAAGCAAGTAAGTTTGATGGTTGTGATAATTATAAGAACATAAGCAATGATTTCAAGAGAGAGCTGAACCAATCAGGCTTGAAAAGATATGTAGGCAACTAAAACAAACTCAAACATTCAAAATTTAAAAGAGACATGCCTCAAGTGACTAAGACAATTATTTTGTTTAAACCAACATTACATTACTAAACAAGAATGAGTAACAAAGATTACGTACAGAACATGAATTGATTGTTCATGTACATTACCCAATAACATGGCAACCACCATCAAAAACTCTCTAATATTTCATCCCCATTAACCCAAAACATCCACCATCATATACCAAATTAGTCTTCCTATTAACCTATTATTAACAACATAATCACAAATTTTAACAAGAAAACTAGACTAAAACTTGATGCAAAATCCAACACCAATATTATAGCAAGCAACTATTATCCAGGATCTCTTAATCCACAATGCAAATTCCAAAACACCATTCAATCATAAAAATCAAATAACTAGTGTGTAAAACAATCAAAACTCGTTTCACAAACCCTCAAGTTGTCATAGGCATTTTATCAAACAAGTGGTGTGCAAAAACAACAGTCACATACCTAATTAAAAAAGTCATCCAAAAACACCATCATCATCATCATCATACTCAGTTAATCCCACCCAATAGCAAAGCTAAGGTAGGGTCTGAGGAGGGTAAGATGTAGACGTCTTACCTCTATCCCGTGGGAATAGAGAGGCTGCTTCCATTGAGACCCCCGTCTCAATAGTGGTTTTGTATCAAGCATTGGACATAAGGCACATAACACTTCGCAATCGGGAAAAGCCTGATTGGTGCATGTAACCCCTTGTCTTTTGGCTATCCAAAAACACCATCAAAGTTCAAAATAAGATTAAAAAAAAAAAGAAATTTAGCAGCAACAACACTGAATACTTCTCGATGACCTTTTGAACTTTCATGATTTGTGATTTAACTTAAAAACCACTGGCAGAAAGATCGCTTACCATTTGATTGGTTACCTGGGAACTCTCAAGCGATCGGGTTGCCGGTAAAATATCATGGGATAGTTGACCTCCATCAGCAGTCTACTTTCCATTTCTTTCTTTAGACTAGAGGGAGTGGAGGGGCGGTGTTCCCGCCCGGGGTTCACTTCCTGCCCTCCAAATACCGCCCCACTCCCCCTAGTCTTATACGGTTTGGTAGTTGGTTCGATGATGATGCTCGTATATCATTGGATAGTTGACCTCCATCAGCTCTCTGACTCCTCTAGTTACTTCTCCTATGGTGACTTCTCATTCTATTTTTTGCTTTTTCTTTCTCCTTTGGTTAAGTGTGTTTTGAGTCTTTGAGATGTAAATGGAGATTGGAGAGGGAGGGGCACAATTAGGTTTAGAATCCATATTAGGGGAAAGGAAATTGGGTAAAAAGAAATTCTGGTGAATTATGTATGTGAAAAGTTAGGGGTGAAAGTTTTAAAGGTTGTGTTTTTGGAGGGAATTCAAAATTTTCATAAGTATATGAAATTTTATAATAGTGTATACGAGCTAAGCTACTTTCAATATGCTTGATACCGGCTCGTAAAAGGTTCAAAATGATCTGATCTTAAACAAGCTAGAGCCCTAAAAATATGTTATTAAATAAACAAGCCTGAGCTTCACTTATTGAGCTCGAGCCGCCTCGCAAGCCTAAAGAAGCTATTTATTTATATTTTTTTTAACTAGTAACTTCTAAAAATACCTAACCAGTTACTCTTCTACGGTTAAAAATAACCACTAACTGTTCAGTAAGACATATATATATGTTATTGCCTATTGTGATCTATTAAGGTCAAACATGGTCCGCCAAAACATATATGATCTACTAAGGCCCAACATGGTCCACTAAGACATATATGTTCTACTATTACTCATTGTGAATGATTAAGGCCCAATATGATCCACTAAGACATATATGATCTACTATTATCCATTTTGATATGGCCCAATATGGTCTAATTAAGACATACATGATCTATTGTTGCTCATTAAAATCTAATAAGACATGTGTGATCTATTAGTCCCACTATGATCAACTAAGGCCCAACATGATATATTATAAGGTCAACAATATCTTATTGGGATCCATTAAGGCTCAATGTGGTCCATTAAGACATATATAATATATGATTATCCATTATGATTCATTAAGGCATGGTATGGTCCATTACGACATATATGATCCACTATTTCCCATTGTGATCCTTAAGGCCCAATGTTGTCCATAAGACATACATGATATAATATTGTACACTATGATCTATTAAGGCCAATATAGTCCATTATGGAATATATGATCTACTATCCGTCGTGATATATTAAGGCCCAATATGGCTCATTGTGATCATTAAAGCCCAATATGGCCCATTAAGGCGTATATGATCCATTATTGCCCATTGTCATCATTAAGGCCCAATATGACCCATTAAAACATACATTATATGTTGTTGCCCATCAAGATCCATTAAAGTCTAATATGGTCCATTAAGAGATGTAAGATCTATTATTATCAATTGTGATTCATAAAGACCCAATATGATCCGTTTAGACTCGTATGATTTACCATGGTCCATTGTGATCTATTAAGGCCTACTTTGGCTCGTTAAAACAAATATGATCTACTATTGTCCATTGTGATCCATTAAGACATATATAACCATTTTCGATTCCCCTATGTATGTATTAAATTTTTTATATAAACAATGTAAAAAGTTACAAAATTTATAAATGTTAGTAA
Organism: Ambrosia x helenae; assembly: GCA_030844895.1. Classification (NCBI taxonomy): domain Eukaryota; kingdom Viridiplantae; phylum Streptophyta; class Magnoliopsida; order Asterales; family Asteraceae; genus Ambrosia; species Ambrosia x helenae. Next base: position 3,659 of record JAUTDX010000976.1, read on the forward strand.
AATTTTGATTTTCTTTGACCGTGAATATTCAAATGTGTATGCAATTAATCAATTTTTTAGGGTTTTTCTCAGGTTCTTTAGTGGATTTTTAAGGTTTTTATCAGGTTTTTAGTGGATTTGAGCATGAAGAAGGAGATGGTCTGTTGGGGTTGAAATTATTGAAGTAGTATTAGATTTTACTTGGTTTTATTCAGGTCTGATGATTATTAGGATATTTATTAGATTGATTTTGTTGGGATGTTTGTGTTGGAATAAAATTAGAAGGTGTTTTATGTTGTAAGCGTCGACGCCTTGCTTATAAATTTTTTGCGATTGATTTTGTTGTGATGTTCATAGTTATTACCGCAATTAGTTTAGTTAAGTGTTGCGGTGGTGGTGGTTAGATGGCAATGCTTTGATGGTTACGGTTAGGCGGTGGTGCCATAGTACCACTACGTTTACATTTTCGTATAGGTGTAATTTACTAGTTTATATTAGTTTTCCTTCTTTTTTTTTTTTTTTTTGAACGGCTAATTTCTTACACCCTTTTACACCTTTATTTGTACACCTATGGAGTTGAACTCCCAACCTCACCCAAGAGAAGATTTCCTCTCTACCACTAGGCTATAACCTAAGTGGCTAGTTTTCCTTCTTTATAAAAAACATTACACTTTTAATATATTTAATTTAAATAATATTAAAAGTGCAATTTTTATTGTGTATACGTTTTAAGCTTACATAGTTACATTCGATAATTTCATACATATAACATATTTTAATACCAAAAATCAATTATGTTTAATAAATTCTCTATATAAAGTAAGTTTTTTTCCTACATTTACAAATTATATCTCAACTTAATAGATTTCCCACCACAAATTTATAAAGTTTGAGCCACATTAATATTTCCCTCCTTCACAAAATCCCTTCCCACCAAGCTAATTCATATTCCCGCCAAGGATTAGTTTTTTTTTTTGAATTATTTGTACATTTTATCTATAATTATTAATGTTTATGTTAATAGTGATTAATTTTTTTTACGTTGTGTCTAATTCATTTTGTATGTGATTTGCCACTTTTAGCTTAACAGAAGCGGTAGTCATGTACATCCCTTTCATTCTACAACGTTTGGTCATATATATTTTTTTTCAATGACATTTACGATCATTTCGTCACACAAAAATAAACAATGATGTTAGTGTGACTAATAGTTAAGTAAAGCCACATGAATTTTTTGTAAGTTTAAGCGTGGCCATTGTCTAACTGTGGCTACATAAATTTTTCCATGACATTTGCTATCAATCCATCACACAAAAATAAACAAAGTGACGATGGTGTGACAAATGTTTATGTAAAACCACATTCAATTTTGTAAATTTAGGTGTGACTATTACCTATCATTTGGTCACACAATAATATATGTGGCCATATGTATGAGCTTTTACCCACACCATCAAACAAATATTGTGGCTATAGATCACATTTGGCCACACTTTTCTAGTGTGACTACTAAATGTCACAGTTTTTTCTCGAAGTGTGGGTAAAGGATTTGAAAAGTTGTGTTTTTCGCCACACGAGACAAATATTGTAGGCGTAGATTGCATTTGGCCACACTTTTTTTTAGTATGGCTAGTAAATGCCATACTTTTTTCTTGTAGTGTGGCTAAAGATTTTGAGTTGTTGTACAATGGTCACATGAATACGTAAGATGTGTGGCAAAAGGTGGGCTGGAAGTTTTTCAAATGTTAGAAATGAGCTTTAGAAACACATTTAATCAAAAGTGTGGCCGGGCGATTTTAGAAAATGGTGTGGCTAAAGCCACATTTTGGCGTAGTGCGCGTGAAGTGTCACAGACTTTGACGATTTAATCGCCAAGTTTGGAAATCATTTCTGTCACTTGCGGAAGCACAAGAAGGATAAAGCTCACATCCTTCTTTGCCAACGCAATGATAATGAAACCACTGAGGACTTTATTATGCGCTATAACAGAGAAGCGCTAAAAATGGGTTGTGGTGAGGAATTCGCTCACGCCGCCTTCATCCAAGTGTCCGTAGTGAGGAGTTGATGAAATGCCTAACAGGAAAGGATGACATCCCTGAATCTTGGGATGAGCTTATCCGCGCAGCAAAAATCTTCGCTTCTTCGGAACGATCTTTTCGCCAGGCATGGGCATCTCACAACAACAACAAAAACAACAACAACAGTAATAATAATAATAATATTAATAATAATAATAATAAAAAAAAAACAAGAAGTCGGTCTGGACGCGTATCTCTGGATCGGTGGAAGAGGGAAAATACTACTCGTCCAACGATGCGCGCCAGCAGCTCTCAAACAAGCAGACACGTGACCAACGTGGTCACTCGAAGAAAAACTATGATTGGACTCCGTTGACAAAAACGCCATCCCAAGTACTCATAACGGAGCAAATCACTTTCAAGGAACCAAAAGTCCTTGGTAAGCGCAAGAATGTGGACACCACCAAATTCTGCGACTACCACAATGATTATGGCCACTTCACTGACAACTACTACAGCCTCAAACTGGAAATCGAGGCTACGCTAAAGACTGGCCAACTTGGGCACTTGGTCAAGAATGTGTGCAAGGGTACGCGGGGACACAATGCTGATGACAACCACACAGAAGGTTCGCGGAAACGCATCCGCGATCTCGAAAGACATATGGTTACACACATCCCGCGCCATCACTGTTACATGACCAACAAAGACAAGAAATAACAGCGCCAGGGAAAGTGATCCCGGGCACAACCTGTGAGTGACACTTGGAAGGAAGCTGACATTATCCTTCCAAAAGTTCGCGGAGGTGCATCCTCCACCGCACCACTTATCATCACCGCCGTCTTCGGACATTACCGCACATGGTACATGTTCCTAGATGGCGGTAGAAGCACAAACATCATGTATGACCAATGTTTTCAACAGCTCGATGATGAAGACAAGGCCCGCTGACGTGTGCGATACTATACATATTTTTCAATGGATTTTAACACACGTTTCTGCTTTAATATTTATAAAAATGGTTTAGACCTTAATATTAAAACACACACAATAGGGCAAGTGTACCCTGTCATATATGTAGTAATGTACAGATAAGAACCAGATATCGATCCATGGACGCGCGCGGAGCAATGGTACTAAAACTCTATCCCCGATTTACCAATAGGAAAAGAAAAGTTGAGTTTGTTTATAACTAGATTAGTTCTAACATATGTAAATAACTTAACTACGACTCCAAATAGAAAATATAACTATATAAACTATAATACGTCAACCCTAGCATGTCATCTACATATAATAAGAAATAAAGGCGTGATCAACATTCCCATTTTCCGACAGTTAGTTTCCCTCTCGGGCATCCTAACATGACAACTATACAGAAAGCTAACACGAATACACACGTTAACCACTTCAAGTTGTTCATTAGCGCGCAGCTGATATGATCTCATGAGAATCTTTAAAGATAGGTTAGTATCACCTTTCGGGAGTCCTCAACCGCACTAGTTAAGGAAAGCAATATCGAATACACAATACGACCACCTAGACTAGCATAAAGTAGAGCATTTCACAACCTATTCCATTTTACCAACTTTGAACACAAATCTACTAAGATCGCCATTTTCACCAAAATAACTAACAAAGATCATTAACCGTGTCAAAGATTGGTAACAACACCATTAAGCTTTTAAGACTCTTTTACATGCCGGTAAACATCAATAATCATTATCCGAGTGACTTTAACCAAACCAATACCTGGTTACAGTTTCATGGTGTAAACTTTATTAACAAGTTAACTAGTCTACTATCGGACGATTCAACGGACGGTTTCTTCAACAAGTAATCCGCCTAACACATTCGACAATCATCAAAGTCATCCAAACACAACTACAAATCTAACAACAATGAAACAAGGTTGCGCTATGATCATCAAGATTCAAACATGAAAAACGCCAAATTCATACAAAACTTGATTTCATACAAAAGATTGTTTTTAACTACTAACTAATACTAGTGTTCTTGCCCGTAGGCGTAAAATTAACTAAAATAACATCAAAATAGCAAACAAAATCAGATTTGGATCTAAGAAAGCTTAAAGGATCAAACCATAAGATTGCTAAAGAGATGGATTGGATGATGAAGGATGGATCGGATGGATTCCCGAGCTTGTTCCACGCCTATGCAGCACTTCGTTAGCCCCGAAAATCGCCAGAAATCGCCCCCCAAAGATCCAATAATCACCCAATGGCTGAAATGGGCATTTTATAGCAGAACAGAGCCTGTGAGCTGCCGCTCGGAGGCTTGGAGCAGCCGTTCACTTTACAGACAAGTGGGCAAAGCTGACGTAGGGCTTCCAGAAGCTTCTAGAGGTGTTCAGGATGGCCGAGCGGCCGCTCACAGAGAGTGAGCGGCCGCTCACAGAGAACAGCACGACAGCATGATCTTTAAAATTGCATATAAAATCGTAGAAAAATCGTTAGGAGGTGTTCTTTATATGCCTGGAAAGCTCTCGGAGCGTAGAACAATTCTTATGTGAAAGTCGAAGTCGGATTTTGGGTTTTAGAAGGGGTAAAAACGATCTGAACAGCTGCTGCGCAAAAGTTCTCCTGATAAAGGGCCGAAATCCTTGTTTTTCTTTGGGTTTGCTTCCGGGACATCGTTTAAGACTTGAAATCGTAAAGATACCCAAATAAGTACCAATTCCTGTGTATAAGGTCAAAAACGTATTAAAATGGGAGTTAAACGGGGACTTTTATATGTGTAATTTAACGTATATCACCCGCCTAGTACCAGTAAGCGAGCCTATTTCAGGGTTTATCTATGAAACAATCCTGCCGCGAGGTATGATTTCTTTTTCAGTTAATATGACAGACGGCAACCATGAGCGCACAGAAATATGCGACTTCATGGTCGTGCACATAACATCTCACCATGACATCCTCTTAGGGCGGGAGGGGCTCGCGCATTTTAACGTGAACGCCTCCACCCCACACCAAATGGTTGGTTTCCCTACCCCTACAGGTGTCGTGTTCTTAAGGGGCAATAAGGACTGCCACGCACCTGGCACCTCTAAATCCCCAAAAATGCTGAAGACCGACTCCCGCGCCGAGCCGGAAAAATGGATTCTCAATCCTAAATTTCTGGAGCAAACTGTGACCAGCGGCAATGTAATCTCCGACACCACCCGCACTCAATTAAAGCAATTGCTTATCGCCAACATGGATGTCTTCGCCTGGCAAACGTCAGACATGGTCAGTGTTCCACGCGATATCGATGAACATCGCCTCAACGTCTACCGCTCAATCGAACCAGGGGTCCAGAAAAAGCGCAGTAGAGGGCCGGAGAAGACAAAAGCCATGAACGAACAAGTCACCGAGCTGCTCAACGCAGGCATCTTGTGCCCAATCAGGTATCAAACTTGGGTTTCCAACCCCGTTATGGTCGGTAAAGCCACCGAGGCTTGGCGTATGTGTGTAAATTACAAGGATCTCAAAAAGGCGTGTCCAAAAGACTGGTATCCTTTGCCAGAAATTGACCTCAAATTCGACTCACTAGTACCGTACCGATTCAAGTGCTTCTTGGACGCGTAAAAAGGCTATCACCAAATACACACGGCAAAGGAAGACGAAGACAAGATCGCCTTTCGCACAGACATGGGCACCTTTTATTAAACAAAGATGCCCTTCGGTCTTAAAAACGCGGGGGACATACCAGCGCCTAATGGACAAAGCCTTCATCAACGAAATCGGTGTAAGGCTGGAGGACTATGTTGACGATCTCGCAATCAAAAGCAAGGAGGAAGACCACATGTTGGGCGATACTTAAAAAACATTTAACTAGCTGCGCTAGGTGCGCATGAAGCTCAACCCCAGCAAGTATTCTTTCGGAATGAAGGATGGAAAATTCCTCGGGGTTATCATTATGCGCGACAGGTTTCGCACAAACCCTGAAAAGATCCAGGCGATCGAACGAATGCCTTCTCCCAAATCTTTAATGGAAGTTCAAAGTCTCATGGGTCGGCTTGTGGCCCTCAATCGCTTCCTTTCCAATTATGCCTCAATGGCCTTTTCATTCATGGATACCTTGAAGAATTGTTTAAAAAGTAGTAACTTCTGTTGGACATTGGAGGCGAAAACGGCTTTTCAAGACATGAAGCACTGCCTGATGAATCTCCCAACATTAACAACGCCTCTCTCAAAGGAGCCGCTAACAATGTACCTTTCCATCACCGAAAGGGTAATTGGCACGGTCCTCTTGGTAGACCGCAAGGGAGTTTAAACACCAATATACTATACTAGCCGCACCTTACTGGATGTGGAAACAAGGTACTCAATCATGGAAAAGCTTGTCCTCGCTTTGGTGCATGCATATCGAAGGTTCCGCCGGTATTTCCATGGGCACCCAATCAACGTCCTAACAGATTATGCCTCAGCGATGTGCTGCGCAAGCCTGATCTATCAGGATGCCTTGCGAAATGGGCAATTGAACTTGTAGAACACACGATCAACTATAAGCCCAGACCCGCGATCAAAGGCCAAGTCCTCATTGAATTTGCCACAGAAATACCCCCGAACCAAGTCCAAGATTGCTCAGCGGAACAAGCTCCCCCGCAAACCCCAAACCAAGGGCAAAAATAGTCCCTTTACAGTGACGGTCCAATGATGAAGGGTCTGGCGCGAGGTTACGCCTTATCAGCCTAGATAAACAAGAGTTCACATATGCTATCCACCTCGACTTCAAAAGTACAAAAAACGAGGCGGAATACGTAGCGTTGCTGGCAGGCCTCCGCATTACCGGTAAAATGGGGGCCAGGCACGTGGAATGTAAGACCCTAACCCATAAACACACGATTAACATTAGAACTTACGGGCTTTGGTCTTAATCAGTAAACACTCCTGATTTTGAACTTTGATATTTATAAAATCCAACCCATTATGATTTCTATATTATAGGTCCCAACAAATTTTCTTATAATTAGATTTACTAAAAACATGTACTAAAGCTTGCGTTTTAATTGGGAACTTCAAATGCGGAAGCTAGTTGAGCGTTCGGGTGTGTTCAGTTCTTCTCGCGACTTGATCTTTGCTCCGGAAGTTCCGCCACATGAATGCCTAGCACCATTATACAAAGAATGGTTAGTGATTTGTCAATAATAGAGGAAATATCCTCTGCTCAGTTTTTCCTCTGGTCTGAGCAAACATCATCTGCTCATTTTTCTTCTGGTCTAAACAATCCTCTGGTCTGAGCAAACATCCTCTTCTCATTTTTTTCTCTGGTCTGAGTAAACATTCTCTGCTCATTTCTATTTCCTCTGGTCTAAACAGTCCTCTGGTCTGAGCAACCATCCTATGTTTCCTTGCTTGTTTTTCCCCAACCTTTGGGTGTTTTTAAACCAAGTTCAAGGCCCTTCCTAGGGGAATTTGGGGACTTGTTTGATACCCTTTATTGGGCTTGAAAGATGCCCGTTTACGGTGGTTTATAACCCCTTTCGACTTAACTATTACTTACATGTTTTTCACCCATATCGACCCGTTAAGGCCTTGGACTCTACAAGACAATTTTTAAGCACATCAAAGGCATTGAAATCATATTGTCAACTCATTGGACACATGTTCAACTAAAAGCATTATCCGTTTTGTTTCATTATGACTTGTTTATTAGATTTAACCTTTAGTAAATCTTTAAATTCCCAAAATGCCCCTTTATAGCAAAATCCATAAATTTAGCCATCCATGGTGACACTTTTGATTCAACCCATTACTTTTGACTCATTGACTTGTTTAAAAACCTCCAAGTCCTTCTGGACTTAGATTTGCACCTTTTCTCAATTTTCCTCTTATTTAGTTAATTCTAAGCGCATTAGCGCGCATTAGACATAGTTATGAAAGTAACTTACTTGACTTGCACCCACACTTCATGTGGGTAGTTTTAGTACCCATGTTGCTTCGCCCGAAGGCGTTTAATTAGCTACAGACTTACCGGGTGGCGTAGACCCATACCTTGCACCCAAATGAATTACTTAGGCAACGAGTGCCCAATTTCAAGTGTCCTCCTGCATACACTCTAGATTGACCGCATTAGTCTCTTAGGACTCAATGGTAATGCCTTTACCATTTGACCCATTATGCACAAGTTTCTCAAAGCTTAGATAACCGGCTTTTAATGTCGGGTTTGAGTGGTGAGGGAATCACCCATTTGACCCGTTAAGACTCATGATTACATAGCTTCCTTATTCATGTGATTTTTATCCAAAACCTAAGTTTAGACTCTTGTTTACCACATGGCTTTATTGGTTGACCCAATTGATGATTTCCATCGTTCCTTAACACTATATGACTCATTTATGACTATGAATTTTGTTTTGACATGAATTCGCATAAACCACCCGATTAATAGGTTTCACCCCTTGAGGTCATACCTTTGTCCCACTTCAAAGTTTGAACACTTATATCAATACAAGAGTTGTATTTGTAGACTAGTAGTGTAAGTATTACTTACCTCATATCCTTTTTGCTTCCGTACAAATTGAGCTTGCATCCGTTTGACCCGTTTGCTCCCTAGTCCTTGTACCTAACTTAGGGACATGTCAAACCTTGTTTTTGTTAGAACACATAATATGGATTTCTTTCATTCTCTATGGTATCATGTATTCATTTTACCTCAAGCTCAACATTGCATTTCAAGTTTTCATGTTCATACATGTTTTACACATTTACTTTCTCGTTCAAGCATTTTATCAAACACTTGGTGTGCACCCACCAATTCAATTGATTTTTATGAGTTTAAGCTAGCCAAAGCATACCCATTCATATCATGTTGTTTAGACTCTTTAGCCTACATTCTTCATTATAATAACTCCTAAGAGTCTCAAAGATTGCTAGATATAAGTTGTTTCAACCTAGAGGTTAAACCCCAAATTCTACACATTTGCATAAGCATATGATAAAAATCAAATATACATATCAAGTGTGTTTTGTAACCGGATTATACATGTTTAATGCTCCCCAAGACTAGGGCAACCCATAGTAACCATCAATTCCACGTTTTTATCAAAACCCTAGATTTTCATAAAAATCAAAAACGAATAAAACATCAATTTCTACTGAATAAAAGGTAACTTGATGTTCTTTAAGCTTAGATGACCCGGAGTTTAGCTAATGCATTGAAAACCCCTTTGATTTAGCTTGAATTTGGCTTTGTTCTTGTGTTTGGAGTTTGTTTGTTGAAGGAGATCAACTCTCCTGATGTTTTGATCGAACACACACTCTAGTATGTGTGTGTGTTTATTGTTTAATTATAATTAATAAAACCCATTTTTACATATTGGCAACCAACGCCCCTCAAGTTTAGTCTCGTTGTCATTTTTTTTATAACATTAACTAGATTAGCCTCTAGTAATAGGTTTAGCCTCGGTTTTACTTGTTGGTTAAAAACATCCGCCATTAAACTTGCTTTGTTATTTTATCAATTACGCCTACTTTGTTATTTTATCAATTACGCCTAGTGACGTATTTAGGCGAAGCAAAATTTCGGGGTGTTACACGGAAGCACATGTGGACTCTATGCTCGTCGTAGGATAGATAAGAAGAACCTAGCTATGACGCCCGAGACGCAACTATGATTCTCTACCTTCAACAGGCCAAGGAACTCATGCGCCGGTTTGATTCAAGTACGGTTGTCCACTTAAGTTGGAGCCAGAACAAACCCGCTGACGCGCTAAGTAAAATGTTGTCTACAGCCTTTGAACACATGGGGAAGGAAGTTCACATAGAGGTGCTAAACAACCCCTCTGTCATGTTGTGCCTAGTCAACGTGATCCAAATAGACAACGCGTTCTGGATGACGCCCATCAAAGCATACTTGGCTTCCGGCACCCTGCCTGAGAAGAGATCAGAGGCCCGGAAGCTCCAATTTAAGGCTTTGTACTATCAGCTGACCGATGGTATTTTGTACCGCCAATCTTACTTTGGGCCATTATTCCATTGCATCGACTCCGCAGATGCCTCGTTCCTGATTAGAGACATACACAAGGGAATCTGTGGTTTACACGCCGGTCCGCGCATGTTGTCGCCAAGATGATGAATGCAGGATACTACTGGCCATGCATGCATACTGACGTGGTGGAAGAGCTGCGCAAATGCGACTCATGCCAGCGTCATGTGCCAAACACCCTGCGTCCCAAGAATGACCTGGTTCCCATAACCGCGGCATGGACCTTCCAAAAATGAACTATCGACCTTGTTGGCCATTCCCCACGGCGCAGGAAACGTTAAGTTCCTTATTGTTGCCTTAGACTACTTCACCAAAAGAATTGAAGCCAAACCCCTAGTAAAAATAGATGGAGCGCATATCAATAAATTCATATGGGAGTTCATTGTTTGCAGATTCGGCCTCCCGCTACAACTCGTGAGTGACAATGGAACACAATTCACTGACCAGCTCCTCCAGGCTTGGTTAGCTCAGTTAGGCGTTCAACAAATTTTCACATCTGTTGCACATCCACAAGGCAACGGTCAAGTCGAAAGAACAAATAGAAGTATTGTTGAAGGCATCAAGGCGTGACTAAGGAACCAAACGCACAGGCTGGGTCGATGAATTACCCCGTGTCCTTTGGGCTCATCTCACCCTCAACAAAACGAGCAACGGCGAAACTCCGTTTAGCCTCACATACAGTTCCGAGGTAGTCATCCCTGCCATAATTGCTTGCCCTTCTGCGCGAGTCCTCATGGCGGATAAAGGAACTAACGATACTAAGCTTCGGTTAAACCTCGACTTACTTGAAGAACGCGCGACCTCGCCGCCATCAAAGAAGCTAAGTACAAGCAACAACTGGAGTGCTACTACAACCAGCGCGTCAAAGTGTGCGACTTTAATGTTGGAGACTACGTCTTCCGCAATAACGAAGCATCAAACCAAGAAAGACAAGGCAAATTGGCCCCTAAATGGGAGGGTCCATACAAGGTACAAGAAGTCATAGAGAAGGGTACCTACGCGCTAGAAAAAAACTTGACGGCAACCCTATCCCGCGTTCTTGGACCACAGTTGATTCTCTTGAAAGGACATATTGTCAGTTCATTTGGAGGATCTTTGTATGACATTGACCATGGACATGTGGATGTGGATGTTATGCTTGTTTCCTTAAGTTGTCCTTCACATGGGCTCTAATACCATATGTGTGTGAGCATAGAGGCTTTGATACCATATGTGAGTATCAAAGTTTATCTATAACTTGTATATTTTATACACAGTGATATTGAGAATATAAAGCAGTTATACAACGGGAAAAAAAGTTACATGGACCAATTCTAGGATATGCAAAGATACATTTTAAATATAAAGATGTGAAACATAAAATTCTAAGGAGTATTGCATTTTAGATAATCCAAACTATCCTCTATTGATCGACACCGGTTCCAACTATCGAAACATGTGATGGGGTCTCACTTTTTAACGTATTGTCCATCGAACCACGATTAACTAGATAATGATTCTATTTATTTGTGTTGGCGGTTCCACTTTTAACAAAGTGAAATGAACAGAGACTCAACATTTCTTTTTATGTATCACTTCTATAATTTCCTTTGGATATTATTTGCTCTCTCTAGAGAAATTTGAGTATTTTAATACTTATTCATATTTTTAGATATGCTTATGGATTTGATGTAACACAAATCTAGGCTAAAATACACATTTCTATAGACTAAAATGTAGGGTGTTCACGAAAAACTAGAAGAGCACTAAATGACATCTCTCTTAAAAGGATTAGGTGAAGCCTTTTAAATGCTCATGCCCACAATTTGGTCCAATAAAAAAGTTACAAGTGTCATTAAACACTGAAACGGCTAAAACAAAGCCACTACAACTGAACCAGCTAAGCTTTAGCCTTCTACTTTTAAAAGTCTCCGACACGCCTGACACACCATCTGAAACGGCTTGTAAGCTTTATATGGCATACAGCTAGTCATTTCCTTAGGTAGACTCCACTAAGCCGTTTTAGTTTCAAGCCCCTACAACTCAAAGTGTAGCGTTTTCAATTTCAAGCCCCTAAGCGTTTTCAATTTCAAACCCCTAAAGTGTAGCTGTTTCAAAGTGGAGCCTTTATCTTTTTTCCCTGGCTTGTCGTTTATGCATATTATTTATAAATGCTTATAGATTTGATTTAACGGGTTTTGAAAGTCTCTATGTAGCTTAAGGTATTGGTTAAGAATATATCTAGGTATATAAAGATAGCAAAACTATAGTTCAGCCAATTTAGAAGTAAGATGTTAATATAGGACCCGCGCAGTTGTTCAGCAAAAACATATTTACATAAGTATATTAAACTTTTTAACTTTTATGACTGCTCCTCCTTTACGAGTTACGACTTTACCATTTCTGCCGCAACTCACAATTTTCAATTTAATGGCTTAATATGCAATAGTCTTTTTTTTCCGAAAAAAAAAAAAAAACATTTGGTTCAAAAATCAATAGCAAACACAAAAAGGAATGGCTTAACATAAAGGAGTCCAACAAAAAACAAAACACAATGTCTTCTTGATATAATAGAGATTTCAACTTCCATTTCTACCAACACTCGGGTCAATTACCTGTCCCATGAACAACACAATTCCTGTCACATCTTCTCTTATCACAAAGAGAAACGGGTGATCTGCCACAAAATCCACCTTAATGGGCTCCTCTTCAATTAACCCAAAACTGCATAACGCATCGAATGTAGAGGCTGCTGCTTCGGTACCTTCTTCATTCACCTCCATATAAGATTTATGGTGAATGCTTGAAACATTAAGCCTTTCACCAGCCGACAAATCAGCCATTTCAGTCAAACCCCCTTCGCTCATGAAAGGCAATACAAGCCCTAACTCCTTCAACATATCACAAGCTTTAAACCTGAATTCGATCTTAAATTTTGGTATCAACAAGCCTGAATTCGATCTTAAATTTTGGTATCATAAACTTGTTGACTTCTACTGCAACATGGAATGTGACTATCTATAAAGTCAGATGTGGAACCAATTTTCTGTACTAAAGATTGAAGGCCATCTTTTGCATTTGGGAGGAAAAAGTACATTGTGAATCGACGTCTTTCTTTACCTCGTAGATAGGGAAGACCTAGTACTTTGAAATCATCATATTCACTCACATATTGGCTATAACCGCTGGTCATGAAGGGAACTTTAACTTTGCTTCCGCCAAGAAGGTGAAAATCGGATTCTTTTGTAGATTCTGGATCAAACGTGTTATACCATCAACCTCCTACACCACAAAACTCACACACACATCCATGGCACGGCCTACTCTCTCTCGGCAGACGCTTAAAAACAAAACCCATCCTCACACATATGCACTAGCTTTGGAGTCCCATGTTCAAGTCTCACACTCTTCCTTTCCATAATTCCATCTGGTGTTTTTTTTGGTATGACTTGTGCTTTTCTTTTATATTTTGTTAATGATTTAGACCAAAACATTGCCACCCAACATATATAGGCATCAATCTTAAAAAAAATCAAAACTCTTAACATACTTGATAAGCTTTTTAGCAAGACATATGAAATTTTCATTTTCGGATAGCAGCCCTGTTCCGACTTTTAAGCACCATAAATCCTAATATATATTTTTGAAAACTTTTTCCTGTATCTTTCTACATCAGTTAACTGCATAGGGATTCACAATCCAATTTTTTGAACATTCCTTTAATTAATTATGTGTTTTTTATGTTATATTTGTTTGCTTATTTTGATTTGTCTTGAAATTTAAGTTTTTTTATGATTAGCTTATTTGTGACCCATTCGACCCGTTCATTTTTTCAGGAAAGCTTTTGACCCGTTTCATACTACTTTCATTGATGATTCATAACATTTTTTTATGATTAGCTTATTTGTTTGAGTTTTCTTGAAAACTGATCATTCTATTGAGGCCCCTTCAGATCTTGGATCAATCATGGATGAACATTAGTATGCATCACAATTGATGCAGGGACTTTGCATAAGATGAACAGAGGATGGGGAGAGAGAGTTTGATAACACAAACTAATATTATTTCCCACATAAATGAAATGATACATGCTTGGTTCTATTTATACATGACAATGAACAGTTAAATAACCGCTTCTACTTAACCGACACGGCTAAACTTTGACCGATACATCGTTTGGTTTTTGGCGACAAACCTGCCTACTTTGACTTTCTAATTTGACCCTAATTATCATAAGTTTGATTAAGATTATTTTCTTTCTAACAATTCCTATATTTGAAGATGCTTATAGATTTGATTTACTGCTTTTGATGTGTGTATGGTTCTACGTTTACTATTTGTTTACGATATATATATACTATAAAGATAGCAATTATAGTTCAGCCAATCAGCAACTTATTTTGTGTTGTGCGACATAAGAAATTACAATAACTCCATTCCTTTTGCTGTACTGTGTTACTGAATTTGCAGAGTTCTAATATTATCAGCTACTACATGTTGATATTATATAATATAGGACCCGCACAAAAGTTCAGCAAGAAGATATTAACATAAGATTTAACACATCACCATTTCCACTGCAACGCGGGGCACAATCACTAATTTGATTTAAATGGTTTAAGATGCAATAGTCTTTTATTCCAAAAAAAAAACAATTGTTCAAAAATCAATAGCAAACACAAAAAGGAATGGCTTAACATAAAGGAGTTCCAACAAAAAACAAAACACAATGTCTTCTTCATATAATAGAGATTTCAACTTCCATTTCAACCAACACTCGGGTCAGTTACCTGTCCCATGAACAACACAACTCCTGTCACATTTTCTCTTATCACAAAGAGAAACGGGTGATCCGCCACAAAATCCACCTTAATGGGCTCCTCTTCATTCAACGCGCAACCCATATCCGCATCCTCGAATGTAGTGGCCGCTGCTTCGGTCCCTCCTTCATTCACCTCCATATAAGATTTATGGTGAATGCTTGAAACATAAAGCCTTTCACCAGCAGACGAATCAGCCATTTCAGTCAAACCATCTCCGCCACTGAAAGGCAATACAAGGCCTAATTCCTTCAACACGTCACAAGCTTTAAACCTGAACTCGATCTTAAATTTTGGTATCATACACTTGTCGACTTCTACCGCTTGACATGGAATGTGACTATCTATAAAGTCAGGAGTGGAACCAATTTTCTGTACTAAAGAATGAAGGCCGTCTTTTGCATCTGGGAGGAAAAAGTACATTGCGAACCGACGTCTTTCCCTTTCTTCACCTCCTAGATAGGAAAGACCTAGTACTTTGAAATCATCATATTTACTCACATTTTGCATATAACCGCATCTCATGAAGGGAACTTGAACTTTGCTTCCGCCAAGAAGGTGAAAATCGGATTCTATTGTTGCTTCTGGATCAAACATGTTATGCCATGTTCCCTTGAAGTAGACGGCATTTGCAAAGATGAGCCTTGTGAAACTGCTTAGTGCATCAGCCGGAACAAGTTCTTTGATAAGGCCATTTGTTTGCTTTTCAGCCCATAAATTGACTTCTTCCGCTACCTCGTCAGCCTTAGATAATCAATAAATAATATGTTAGCCATATCAGAAGGATAGATTTATATCAAACTAATTATAGCTAGAAACCATTCATAGAACATTTACTCAATGAGCAATCTTTTAAACCTATAAGTTGCACAAAACTTGGTTTTGGTTATATGTATATCATAAACTACATATGTTATTGTATCAGATAATTAACTATGTAAGCAATCATTCCTTGTTGGTTCAGGGCTTCAGGCCCTCACTACACACTCAAAACTAACGAACTGAAACTGAAACTGAGAATGGAAACACACAAGAAAACTTGCTCTAAAATGGTTCGAGCTTTTCTGATTAATACTTGAAGAATATATATAGCCAACTACATTTACCTCTATGATGGAAACAAGCATAAAAAGTGGAGAAAAAATGACCCACTAACCAACTAAGCTATGACTTATTCTCCTAGCTTTCTACACACGATAAACTAGAAAATAAATATTATATAATAAAAACAAAAAAGCTACATGCATTCTTTAGCACATGTTTACGTCTGATTTACTTGCCCAAACTGTTGACCAAGTTTGCAAACTATTCATGACCCGTCCAAATAACCCGTAAACGAACCAGTGACCCGATAACGTGCCGATCCATGACCCGTGAATAAACCCAATTAACCCAACATCCCTAATCTTAATATAAGTTCTGATAGAAAAACAAAAAAAAAAAGTTTAGAACTGACCTTGGTTCGGAAATCGACTTGTTTGCAAGCGGCTTTATAAACGTTGTCCAAAACTTGTTGGAAAGAAGGTTTGAAAGAAAGGGTTTTGTCAACCCAAACCCCATTAGCAAAAGACAACCGAGGTGCATCCTCATCATTGGGACTACCTTCCGCAAAGATAGAGGACACAATGTGTGAATAAAGAGAGTTGAGGTTATTAGTGGAATTTGTTTTGAGGAAAGCGAGGAGTTGGTCGTGTGTTCGACCTTTGGTACCCTGGGCTAGTTTGCTGAGGACAGCATGGATAGAAAGCGGAGAGAATACAACGTTGGAGTCATGTTCTTTGGACAGAAGGTGTGCGGCAAGTGTCGTAGAGAAGTGGGTTTGATCGCTGATTGATTGTTTAAGGTCCGCAGCTTCAGCCATTGTAGATAGATGCGAATTTGGAGAAGAAAACAACGCTGGTATGGGACGTGGATCAAGATCTATATATACACAAAATAATGAAATATATGGATATAGCTAGGCAAATGTATTTAACAACGCTACCCATTCAAATAGATTTACCTTATAAATATTATTTAAAATTTAAAATATCGTTTCCTTTTTTTTATCATTCCTACCCAATTTAAAATATTGGTTTCGTACGTTTATCTTTTTTTTAATGAATCAAATAAAACTTTTTGAATCAAATCGATATAGTTATAACTATAATCAAATCGGCTAAAGAGGTTCTTTATGCAGCGCTGAATTTGAGTCCAAGTCCGACTATTAAATGGAAAGGATGGGTCCCTCTCAAGTGCAAAATTATGGTGTGGCGTGCTATTCGTGATCGTCTCCCTACACGTTTAGAGTTGATGAAATGAGGGGTTCCCATACAAGACGAGTCCTGCGTTTTCTGCCACGCTGATAAAGAATCAGCGCTGCACCTGTTCTCGGGCTGTTTCTATGCTTTAGAGCTTTGGAGTAGTCTAAGTGCATGGTGTCGTTTGGGCCCTTTCTTCGCTTTCGACGTCCGAGATATCCTGTCGCTGGTCGAATCTCAACCAGTTCCCAAAACGAAAAAGTATGTTCTTCGAGGTATAGTGTATACTACTCTATGGATGATTTGGAATGAAAGAAACAGCCGCATTTTTAAGGACAAGTCTCGGAGGCCCATCGAATTATTAGAGAATATCAAGTTCACATCGTTTTTTTGGATAAGGCATAGGGCTAGATTAAAAATTATGGATTGGAAATTATGGTGTAATTATCCCTTGGATTTGATGTAATTCGTTTGTTTGCCCGGGGGTCCTTGTTTTGAGGGCCGCCTTTTGGCGTTTTTTAATGAAGTTTACCTTTCAAAAAAAAAATAATCACTCTATCAATCAAATCGATATATTATTTAGAACTAGCTTTTATCCCGGGAGTGTACCGGGGTTGAAATATCTAATATAACATAATAAAATATTTAATATGACAACATAATTAATGATTTGCCAATACATGATTAATGAATATTATTATTATTATTATTTATTTTAAACAAATTTCTAACATAAGTTATCATATTCAAATATAAAAAAAGAATCTCTGCCTGTGAAGTTATGTTTATCGTTTGTGATTTATTAGTAGAGTAAACTATATTTGAAAACAAAACCCCACAAAAATAGTTGTTTTTTTCTCCGTTTTTTATATAGCACTTTGGTACTCGTTGGAAAGATAATAAAACGCTCGTTAATTTGGTGTAATTTTTTTCTTTAAAAAATCTCGTATATAAAAGATATTAACGTTTAAAAGTTATGGGATGAAACATTAGAGAGAAAATTTAATTTTGTTTTTAAATTCTTATCTTTTCCTAAAATAATTATAATATATATAGATTTATTAAAAAAACTCAAAAATTAAAAAATCCTACATGATGCCACGTGACACATTCAAGGAGGGGTTGAGGCCTCCATTAAATGCCACATCATCAAAGTTCAATTCTTTTATTATAAGTTATAGATTATAGATTATAGATATAGATTATTGTTTTCTTTTTCTTTATCTGCTACTCAATTAAAACAACTCAAATATTATTCAAAAGTTATTTCGTTTCCTTTTAAATGATATAAAGTTATTTTTTATAGCTGTGTTTCTAGTGCAATACTCAACCTATCAAGACTATTCGTTCTGGGCCGCAAACGAGGAGCGAGCTTAGTGTTCACCCCTAGCCACAACAGCGTGCCTCACGCGAATAGCCGTGGCACGAGCATAGACGATTGTGGTCGCGTGCTTTAACGGGAGAAAGTGAGTTTTGGTCGTGCCAGTGCTCACCCCCAGCTACAACGACGCCAAGTAATCAGGTTATTTGAGAGTGAAGTCGGTGGGTCGCACCTGCGCGTTCGCGACCCACAACGGATATACTCATCTAAATTTACCGTACTTTTTGAAATACATATCAAACTTGGCTTTCATGTGCAATACTCGGTCTTGTGAAAATATGAGAAGTCATGAGAAGTCTATTTCATTCATTCACATATTTATATCATATATTAGGGGTCTTCGGAATTGGATTCGGATTCAAAAAATTCAGAATAGTTCGATTCGATTACCAAGAATTCGATTTGATTATTAAGAATTCGAATTCGATTCAATTCGAATTCGAGTCCAGTAAATCGAATACGAATTTATGATTTTAAATTCAATTCAATTCGATTCGAAATTCGAATAAAAACTGTACATGTATATTTTTTAAATATATATACACACATACACAAGTTACATACACAAATATACACATTGGAAAATAGAACTTCTAAATTTTGGTCGACCTCTAAGAACTCATACTACCTACAAGATAATTATGTTTTGTTTTATTTTTAGCAAGTTATATGCCCTGCTGTGTTTTATGTTCAGCAAGATCATCATGCTATATTTTATTTTTAGTAAATTATATGACCTGACGTGTTTTATGTTCAGCAAGATCATCATAGTGTGTTTTATTTTCAGCAAGTTATATAACCTGTTGTGTTCTATGTTCAGCAAGATCATCATATTGTGTTCTATTTTCAGTAAGTTATATGATCTGCTGTGTTTTATATTCAACAAGATCATTATGCATTTTTTTTTCAGAATTTGCATTTATAAATATGTAAAGATTTGAAACAATCCCTTAAATCTCTCATATTGATTATGAGATTGAGTTTTAAAAAAAATGAATATTTATATAATTACTTTATTGCCCTTTTTATTAAAATAAAACCCTGTCATGTGTCAATCTCACAAACCTTCTTACCTTCTCACAAAAAGAGGCATTTGTAGCCGACCATCTACGCCCTCACACACACACACACACACACATATATATATTACTATTTATACTTATAATACATTGTTAACACCATACTTCTGGTGATACTAAATAGGTATTTGGGGACCTAAATATATAAACTGATACTACTAGACAAGGTGGATTGTCTCGTTAAAAACCTTATTAAGAAAACCTAGTGGGAAAAAACTTAGTTAAAGCAAAAAGTGTACAATGTGTATAATTCTCCCCCTAAATTTAACAAACATATTTCAATCTTCGAAGACCGATTTTATGCGATAGCTGCTCGAAACTACTTCTAGGTAGAGATTTTGTGAAGAGGTCTGCAAGATTTTCATTTGACTTGACCTGACGAACATCAATTTCACCTTCTTTTTGTAACTCATACGTCGAGAAAAACTTTGGTCAGATGTGCTTAGGTCCATCACCCTTGATGTAACCTTCTTTGATTTGAGCTATGCAAGCAACATTGTCAAATAATTGTTCGGTTCTTCATAATTTGTTCTAATCCGCATGCTTATTGTATGTGCTTAATCATTGATCTCAACCACACACACTCTCGAATGACATCATATAGTGCTATCAATTCATCATGATTTGATGATGATTCTGTAAGTGTTTGCTTAGTTGAACTCGGAGAAAATGTTATGCCGCCATATGTGAATAAATAACATGTTTGAGATTTTGCTTTATGTGAATCTGATAGATATTCAGCATCGGGATACCCAACAAGCTTAGAATCTTTATCTTTCTGGTAGAAAACACCCAAGTCTTGTGTCCCACGAATATATCGGAATGTATGTTTTATACCATTCCAATGTCTACGTGTTGGGTCGAACTATATCTTGCTATAGTTCATGGACCAAGAATGCAATATCAGGTCTCGTGTTAATTGCAAGACACATAAAGGTACCGATCGCACTTAAGTACAGTACTTATGGACCAAGTACTTCTTCGCCTTATTTTTTAGGGTGATAAGGATTCTTATGTGGGCTAAATGGATGAGCTTTGTCCATATTAAAATGTACTAACATTTTCTGGATGTAGTTTGACTTATGGACGAATGTACCGTTACGAAAATGCTTGAACTGCAGGCCAAGACATAATTTTGTTGTACTATGGTCTCTTATTTCGAATTGTCTCTTAAATATATTAGAAGTGTTTTCATTCTCTTTGGGAGATCCAATATTATTCTATCATCAATATAGACTGCTATTATAGTGAAATTTGAGAGTGATCTTTTTATAAAGACACATAGGTTGATTACATGAGAGTTGTACCCTTCTTTTTCGAGATACTCACTGAGTCGATTATACCACATACGACCAGATTGGTTAAGACTATATAAAGACCTTTTTACCTTTATAGCACACATATGTCGACACATCGATTTTAATGCTTCAGGCATTTTTAATCCTTTAGGGATTTTCATGTATATGTCATTTTCAAGTGTCTCGTACAAGTATGCGGTGACAACATCCCTAAGTCTCATTTGAAATCCATTTGATATTGCAAGACCAATTAGAAATCAAAGGGTTATCGTATCTACCACGAGGGAATATGTTTCCTCATGATCAACTCTCAGGATTTGGGAAAACCCTTGTGCTACAAGGCGTGTCTTATATCGTACAATCTCATTCTTTTCCTTTCTTTTTATAGCAAACACCCATTCGGACCACAGGCCCGATAACCTTTCGCTTTTCAAGTTAACCTAACTTAGCCTTTATGGCCTTTTGCCATTTTGGCCAATCAATTCTGTGCATG
The DNA here is from genome assembly GCA_030844895.1 of Ambrosia x helenae. NCBI lineage: Eukaryota > Viridiplantae > Streptophyta > Magnoliopsida > Asterales > Asteraceae > Ambrosia > Ambrosia x helenae. The sequence goes on from JAUTDX010000976.1 coordinate 24,935, forward strand.
CACTCTTCTAGAGTTTTAGGTATGTAATCATTTTCATTTATTGCATTTTTTGCTATAGTATATGCAAATATATAATCAATTCGTATTTCATTTTGGTTCCATATTGTACTATTTTATACATAATTGATACAGATCTCATTTTCGTTTGTACTAGTGTGTCTTCTCGAATTTCACTTTTCTCTTGAATTATATTAGTCTCTTCTGGGAAATTTACCTCTTTTGGGATTTCATTTACTAATTTTCATCAACTGTTTTATTCTACTCTTTTTGTTTACCTGGGTTCTTATCTTGGGAACCTATTGGTCTCCTATACTTTCTTTGTATAGTAATCACATATGGGATTATTTCAATTAGAGCGGGTGCATTTGATGCTGGTATATGTGACTTTGTCACTCTATTTGTATTTGTGAACGCATTTGGTAATTCATCTGCTATTCTTTGCAAATGTATAATCTTTTGGACTTCAGATTCACATTGACCACTTCAAGGGTCTAAATTTGATAACGATGATCCATTCCATGTTATCTTTTGTGATACCAATTTTCTTTCGTCTTATATCCCCTTAAGACTGGGAATATTGTCTAATTAAACTGACAATTAGCAAATTGTGTTATAAACATGTCACCCGCTAATGGTTCTAAATATTAAATAATAAACAGGGAGTTAAAACCAATGCAAATGCCCATTCTTCTCTGTGGTCCCATTATGGTACGTTGTGGTGACGATATTGGTACATATACGGCACAACCAAATATTTTTGTGGTGGTAAACATTTGGTCTCTTCCAGAGACCAATCGTAATGTGGAGTATTCATGATCAACAGTTGGCCTTAATCTGATTAGTGCAACAGATGGCAATTTGCATCTTATTAGGAGAGGTCTATCGATTAACTGTAATCGTTTAATTAATGATTCAACTAAACCATTTTGTTCGTGAACATGAGCTACTGGATGTTCAACATTCATCCCAATTGACATGCAAAATTTGTTAAAAGCTTGTGATGTGAATTCACCAGCATTATCCATTTGGATGGTTTTAATTTGATTCAAAGCATATTAGTTCTCAACTGAATGCTTTGAGCTAATAGTCAGGCAAACGCTACGTTTGGGGTACTAAAATACTCACATGCAACCACCGCGATGAGGCGTCAATTAAGACCAAGAAATAGCGGAATAGACCACATGGAGGATGTATAGGCCCACAAATGTCCCCTTGGATTCTTTCTAAAAATGAAGGGGTTTCTTGTTTTAGTCTAGTTGGTGAGGATTACCCAATGAGCATGTCGCACATGATAAATCTTGTGGCAGTAATACTTTTAAATTTTTAAGAAGGTGCCCACTTGCAATTTTTATTTTTCGTCTCATCATTATGGCAACATTTAACACATGTTAGTTTTTTCTTTGTCCCTTTGCTCTTACCTTTTTTTGTATGTTTTGATTGATTGTGTCGCCGTTTTCAAACCTTTTTATGGATGTCCTATTATAATTCTTCGATTCCCAAAGAAGATGGGAGGGGTATGCGAGATATGATAACACATGTTAGGGGTAACTCGTGATGAGATAACACGTGTTAGGAATAACACATGTTTAACAGTGGACCACATACGGGAACTAACACCTACCATTCATTATAGGGTTATATAAATATTTGATATTTGTACATCACATGTTAAGGCAGAATATTTCACCAAAAGAGTAAAAGTTTACTAGGCACAAACGAAGTTTTTGTAACATGTGTTATCCCATCTCACATGCCCTCCCATCTTGCTGGCGAATCAAAAAATTATGAAAAAAAAATTGCATCAAAGGTATCTATAAGTTGCATGTTGTTAACATATGTTACCCTATCTTTCTTACCACTATAATTTTCACTTCATAAGTTTTCTAGGAAATAAAAAGCATACAAACTATTAACACACATTATTACAAACTATCATTACAAACTATTCCAAAAAAGAGATAAACCTACCCAGGAATTCAAATGAACTGCATGGAAGGGGTAACATGTGTTAATGTTGCGTAAGAGGTTAACATGTGTTATTTGGTAACATTTATTAAACTTGTATTTAATGTCGGCCCTTTTTACTTCATAAGTTTAATGAGAAAATAGAGCATACAAACTATTAACACACATTATTACAAAGTATCATTACAAACTATTGACCACTTTAATAAAATAAATCTAGTAATTCTATAAATTGAATACCAAAAAGAAGACGTTATTCAAAAGTTTTTCTACATATTTTTCTCGCTTCCTTGGACTTCGTATGTTAACATAACCGGTGGGGGGTCGTCGTTATCAACTGCAAAACAATAGATGAGGTGTTAAACGTGTGACCAACTCATTATCTAAACATACTAACAGAAGTAACACATGTTAACCCAGTCAGGCATTTCATCAAAGACATGGAGTGCATATATCCAAAACACATAAGACATTATAATTATCTTCCATACATTCACCATTAACTTTAAATGGACATCCATATATCCAAAACACAAAAAGACCTTATAACTAGCTTCCATACAATCACAATTAACTTCTAACATACTAACAGAAGTAACACATGTTAACGCAGTCAGGCATTTCATCAAACACATGGAGTGCATATATCCAAACACAAAAAGACATTATTAAAAAAACAGAACCAGTGAAAAAGAATCTAATCAACAACAAATAACAAGTAAAACACAACATTACTTCTGCACTTAAATTAACACAAAAACAACAATATTATCCACTCAGGCATTTCATCAAACACATGGAGTGCATAAACTTTAATCAACAAATTTACCTATGATCATTATGGTGGGTCAAACAATAAGAATAGAGAGCATCAACACAGCTTAAAAAAAAATGTTTACACATAGTCGCTGAAAAAATCTAGCAACGACCCAAAACAGAACACAGAGACAAAAACAAACCTAATAAAAAACATAACTCCAAAAAGGGCAAAAACAAAAAACACTAACCTCGATCCATGTTACGCACCTGGTACATCTTCATCGACTGGGAAATTTTAGCTACGATCAAACCATTACGCACCTAGTGGATCTTCATCAACTGAGAAATTGTTACGAAGAACATTTCGAGGAGGAGATTTGATCATCATCGGGTGTTCAGAAGATTTTCATGAAATCCATTTTAGGGTGAGAAATGAGATAAAGTTTTTGAGATCTTGATGAAAATGGGGGAACGGGGGGAATGGTGTATGAAAATGGAATTTGAGTTTGAATTGTTGAAAGTTTTAATCAGAGAAAGAGATGGAGATATAATCAGAGAAAGGAAGAAGAAGAGAAAGAGGGAGATTGTAATTATGGGGGGTTGGACTTGAGTGGTGATAGGTGATTGACAAGTGGGTTATGAAGTCAAATTACTTTCTTACCCTTCTAATGTTATTAAATTGATTTTTGAGATAGGTGATATGGCTTAATTCTAACCACATATAAGGTTTCCAAGGTTTTCTAGTTTAGGAGGGTTTCTCCTGGATACATATATATATATATAGGGGAGGGTTATCTTGAGAACGCTAAATATCGCGAGAACCGTGAGAACAAATGAGAAAACCAATCAAAATCATTTTTTTTCAATACAAACCTAATTATAATCAAATACAACCTTAAAAAAGGAATTTTCTTTCCAAATAATTCATCTTTTCTTGCAAAAACACTTTCAAATTAACTTTTTACACATGTGTAAATGAAACAGTTTACTCATGTACAAACAGTAAATTTACACATGTGTAAGAACAATTTATTTCCGTATACGTTTAAATTTTAACACGTAAATTGTGTTTTTGGGATTGTATTTTAGTAATAAAGATAAGTGTAAAAAGAAAATTTTGATTTGAATGGTTTTAGATGGCGTTCTCGCGGTTCGCACGAAATATAGGTGTTCTCAAATTAACTTTACCCTATATATATATATATATATATATATATATATATATATATATATATATAGGATCTGGATCATATGAAAGCTCACATGAGTTGTGAGAACTAGAGAACTCCATTGGACCATTCACAAAGTGACACCTCATCAGCTTTATAGTTTTTTGTATTTTTTAAATTAAGGGCTATTAAGTCTTTTGCCAACAATAATTAGGGGTAGTTTAGTAATAACATCCCACCCCTACCCCACCCCCACCCCAAGTAAAATCTTTTAAATAACAATAATAATAATCATAAAAATCTCACACCTTTCTCTCACACACACATCAGATTCTCTCTCTCTCTCTCTCTCTCTCTCTAAAAAAAACAAGAAAAACCAGATCTGGGGGATGGGATGGCTGACGGGTTGAAGACGATGGTGGTGGTGGCTGAGGGGTGGTGGGAGACGACGGTGGGAGGCGGTGGTGGTGGCGGTGGCTGAGGGGTGGTAGGAGACGACGGGGTGGATCTGTGGTGGGTTTGATGATGCAGGGCTGAACGACAGCGGTGGAGGTTCGATGGTGCAGGGCTCGTGATGGTGGTTGAGGACGGCGGTGGGGTTCGATGGTGCAGGGCTGAAGGACGGCGGTGATGGCGATGGTGGTGGCTTTAGGGTTTTGAACGTGGTGGCTTAGGGTTTTGAACGTGGTGATGGTGGTGGTGGTCTGTTTGATGACGATGGTGGTGGCTTAGGGTTTTGAACGTGGGAGGTGGTTGAATGATGGTGATGGTGGCCCGGTGATGGTGGTGGTGGTCCGGTGATGGTGGTGGTGGTCCGGTGATGGTGGGCTGAAAGTATGTTTTTTTTATTATTATTGTTGTTGTTATTATTGTTATTATTATTATTATTATTATTATTATTATTATTATTATTATTTCTGTGTTTATTATTATTGTTATTATTATTATTTCTGTTATTTTTATTATTATTATTATTTTTTTCTGTTATTATTATTATTTTTTGTTATTTTTTTTGTTATTATTATTAAATTTTTCTGTTATTGTTATTGTTGTTGTTATTGTTGTTGTTATTGTTGTTGTTATTGTTATTGTTATTATTATTATGTGTTAGAAGATGATAAAGTTTTGATAAATGATAATGATGGTTTTTTTTATGTTGAAAGATTTCGGGGTTTTTGTCAGGAGATGATGCTTTGCATTTAAGGAGCCGATGCTGTGGAGACGACGATGAGTGGTGTAGTATCTTGTAAGAAAACATTGGTGTTTACACCGGCGTAAACGTGAATGTATAGACGTTTTTTATGTAAGAATACACCGTTTAGTTTCACACACAGTGTAAACGTTTTTGATGTAAGAAAACACCGATTAGTTTTACACACAGTGTAAGTATGAATGTGTAGTCGTTTTGATGTAAGAAAACACTGGTGTAAAACATCAGTTACACCAGTGTAAATATGAATGTATAGTCGTTTGTTTTTTTACACTTTGTGTATTTTTTTTTGTAAATGTTCTGTAGGGCAGATTTACACCATTTTATGTTTTATTTGGTTTTTTTTACATTAGCGTAACTGTTGTAAAAGTTTGTATTTTTGGAAGATTTACACTGGTGTAAATAATTACACCAGTGTAAAAACGAGAGTGATATTACAAAATGTTCAAATTTGATTTTTTGTTTTAAAAAATTAAATTAATTAAAAAAATCAATTAAAGTTTAAAAAAATTAAATAATATTTTATTATTTTAATTAAAATACTAAAATAAAGTTTAATAAATCAGATTTGTTTTTAATAATGAAATAAAAATTAACATAATATTATATTTAAAATCTTCTCTCTCATGCATTTTTACTTAAATACCCCTAATTGTACTTAAACACATTAAAAAACTACTTATTAATCAAGTAAAGACAAAATACCCATCTTTTAATCTCAACCATTGGAACATCAAGATCAATGGTCCACAAGAGTTCTCTAGTTCTCACAACTCACCTTAGTTCTCACATGATCCTAACCCTATATATATATATATATATATATATATATATATATATATAGGGGATGGATAAATAGGAAACCCCATCTTCATGAAAAACCCTTTTAACTCTATGGTGACCATTGATCAAACTTGATCAATGGTCCTTAATTAATTGTTTATAATAATAGAAAGCCACTTGCATTTGTGTGGTTGTAATGAGATCAAGGCAAATGAGTCATTAAAGCAAGTGGGCCAATTTAATTTTCTGAATCCTAGGTTTAAAAAGGTTGATTTGACACTTGTCAAGTCACCTCTCTCCTACTTTATGACACTTTCTCCAGCACGAAAAATTAACATACACTAGTGTTGTGATGCAAAATTCTGACCTCGTGTGAGACATCGCTAACATGTGTTACCAGACATATACTAAAAGAACATAATAAAAGATCACATAAAATGTGTATTTATTTAATAAATGATAAAAACGATCATTACAATCAATACTAAAAATGTATCAAAAAAGTTTTCATAAATACATAATTATTTGTGAATGATAAAAAAACTATCATAACAACATAAAAAAGATCTAGCTATGCTTCGTTCTTGATACCCATCTTCATCTTTAACACAAAACATCTCTTCACCTACAAAAAAAGATAACATGTGTTAGTTGGGCTCTCCGAAACATATAATGAGACATCACTAACATGTGTAGTGTATTCTAAAAACATATATTTTACTGAATTAATGTATGTCATATGAACCCTAACACACGTTAGTTAGGCATATACTACGTATGTCATATGAACACTAACACTTGTTAGTTAGGTATATACTAGCATGTGTTAGCATCACTAACATGTGTATAAACAATACCAAATCTGCAATGCCATGTGTATAGTACTCAATTTGAAGTGCCAAGTGTATAATACTCAAACATGTGTATAAACAACACTAAACGCGATTTTTACAACTATCTTAATACAACTACTCAAATACAATTAATATGGTTTGAAATCCAACAATACATCAGTAGCATGTGTTAGCATATTCTAAAACATATGTTTTACTGAAACTAATGTATGTCATATGGACCCTAACACCTGTTAGTTGGGCATATAATAGCATGTGTTAGCATCACTAACGTGTGTGAGCATACAAGACTCGGACTGCAAAAAATAGACACAATTCTAAGTGGTTCCTACTCGACACAAAAATCACGTTGCTTTTAAATAATAATAATGATAATAATATATTAAATGATAATAAATACCCAAAACTCAAATTGCTTTTAAAAAATAATAAAAAAATAAGCTCGTGACCCAAAATTCTTAAAACAAAACATCAAATTCTTATAACAAAACATATGTTTAGCATATTCTAAAACATATGTTTTACTGAAAATAATGTATGTCATATGGACCCTAACAACTGTTAGTTGGGTATATAGTAGCATGTGTTAGCATCACTAACGTGTGTGAGCATACAAGATTCGGACCGCAAAAAATAGACATGTACCCTATACGAGTTCATAACAATTTCACTTGCCAAAAATTTATTAAACATAAAACAAAAATTATTTAAACACCCTATTCACCAAAAGATTAAAAATTTATAATCTTTATAAAAAAAACATCACTTACCACAGCCATATCACCAACGCCTCCTTCTTCCAATAGCCTACTCGTGAAAACCAACACTGGAACAGATAACATGTGTTAGCATATACTAACATAAAAAAGACTACAAAATTATTCATCAATCACATGTGATCTGTCAACCTCATGTCCTCAATCTAATAAAATTCTAACATAAAAAAAATAATAATAATAAAAAAAATAAAAAAAACGTTAACATTAGTTTTTTTTTCATTCAAGCATTTGATCGAACACTTGGTATGCGAACAAAAACTATCCCCAAAACTACTATTATTATTATTCTAACAAAACCCAAAACCTAACTACAAACAAATATTTCAAAACTCAGCAAGATTCAAATTTGATTAACACCAAAATATCCAGATCCAGATCTAGCTTATTATAATAATAATAATAATAATAATAATAATAATAATAATAATCTAGATATAGAAACATGACTTCGTAATATACGATTTTAGAAGACAATATTATTATTATTGAAAACAATTACGGTGGTGTACATACTATGATAGACCTGATGCTAATGCTCTGGTGAGATAAACAATTAGTCAAACATAAAAATAAAAGAATTAAATCTTGTCACCGTAGGCTTCATTGCGTGAATGCTTGATTTGTTATGGTCTCTAACACAAGCTCCAGCCCAAATGCTTTTAAACTCATCCCACTTAGAAATAACTTTACAATCCAATATAGCATCTTCGTTTCCTGCATGTAATTTCCACCCACAGTTTATATTTGAGAAATATTAAATTTCGTTCATGAGTTTCCCTCATATGACAGAGAAGGGGGAGGGTAGAGAGAGATGGCAGAGAAAGATTCAGTAAATTGAATTTGAAAAAAATGAAGAGAGAGAGGGGGGAAAACAATTTATATAGTGAGAGAGAGAAGGGGTGATGAAAAAGACCAAACTAACCTTGTTAATATAATAGAGAGTAATTGTGGGTGGGATGATGTGGAAGCATGTGGACCAAGCATTGGGTTTATTAGAGTTTTTCATCTAAAGTGGGTTTTTTGCAAAAAAATCAATATATACATATATATAATTGTATTCCGGCTTGTTGATCTTCAGAAATTTCAATCCAATCACGAAACAACGTTGTTTTCTCTTCTTTTGTCCACGGCGTCGCTTGCCGTTTCGGACATGTCTCTTGTTCGGACGTTTTGGGTCGTCTTTTTTGAAGTTTCACCTCTCCCGCCCTTCTTTTGTCCACGTTTTTGTTTTTGACCAACCTTTGTTGTGTACCCGAAATAACAAATCCGGAGACGGGGGTGGCATTTGGATAAGGTTGTGGTAAAATTTTGTGTTGGTAACTGGTGTGTGCGGGTGTTTCAATAAAACTTAACTTTTTTTCAAAAAGGGCAAAGTCCCGAGAGAAGTGCCAAAAGTTTTGGTGACAAGGTGAGTAAGTTAGAAAAAAGTAAGACACTTGCAAGTTTTAAATTTATAATTTAAAACGATAGTTGCTCAACGTTCTAAATCCAGCACAATATGGAAGCGCACCTATCGTGTATAGTATAGAAATGTGCAAGTACCGAGTATCGAATCTGTGGACACGATTTTTTACTACTCAGCTTCCTAAAATTGCTAATAAGACCTTTTTAAACTGCGTGAAGAAAAAGTAAAGTAAAAAGAGAGATATAAACTTTTAAGAAAAATCAATGACAAAACAATGGTGTTGCTTTGGGATCAGATGGAACCTGGTATGATGATAGTTATCTTTATTTTAAGTGGTGTGTTCGAGTTGCGCACTTTTGCTTAACTTACAATTGCTACTGCATTTTCTAGAGGTGACTGTTCTCGCATAACTTACAAACAACTGTGTTCTTAATGTTATTTTGAGGGTCTCCCGAATCGGTAAGCTCACCTCTCAACACTGAAAAGAAAGTGACTCGAGACTGTGTCTACTCAACCCCGAATTACCCACCTCCCAATGTTGCGATATAAACATCAAACTATTTTAAACTTTTATGAATAACTTGCCGGTGGCCGGAGCATGACCGAACAAGTTACCACTTAATATCATAGAAGAGTCTGACTAACCCAGAACACGTGCATCCCCTACTTGATTTAATTAACTTGTCAAAAAGTGAGTGGTCTATTATTAACTGTGCGGCAGTATAATAATGGAAGAAAATAAAGACCGTTTTCTCTCAACACGGGTTCATCAATCCATAACCTAGGCCAAAGCTATCACATAGACAATGAAGCTAAGTCGCAAGATTAAGTCTTGACTTATCACTAGGACCAAGTATAAAGACCGTACCGACCCTAAATGAGATCTTGATAGTAGAGGATTAAGCCACTAAGTGTGTGTATTTCTTCCCACAAATGGGCTAATCACTACTCGCGGGATTAGGTTAGCTCACAAGTGCATAGGTTTTTACATAGCATGGGTACACTCATGAGTCCTCCCACTTCCTATCAAGACACCCATAAGACCAAAGACTAAGTGATTTATTAATTAAATTATTAAACAAAGTTTAGAATAGTAAGAATTATTAAGAACACAAAACACCACTTTAAAATAAAAGATAAACGATACTAATTCATACCAAGTTTCCATCATCACCCTAGCAACACCAATAGAAATCTAGCATAGCATGGTTGATACAACAAGCTCACAAGGTTGGGTTTGTGTACAAGACATGATGAAGGTTGTATGGAGATTTCTAAGGTTTTGGATGATTTTGGGTGGGTTCTCTCTTGGCCAAGGTGTTTATGGAGTGATCCCAGGCTCCAAAGGACACCAACACTCCTCAAAGAGGGCAGAAACTTCATGGAGAAGTGTGGGGTTTCGAGTGAGAAGGGATGCTTCAAAATGTAGGATGGAGGCCTCTATTTATAGGCATTTCAGCTCTGGCACGCCCGTGCTTCAACATTGGCACGCCCATGCTCGACAGCGGGTACTGTTGCAGAATCCTTGGTGCAGAAACTGTTGGGCTGTAGGGTGAGCACGCCCGTGCTCCTAACCCTGGCATGCCCGTGCCAACTGGTACGAGTAACCGTCTTATCAGTCTTGGTCGGTTTGAGCCTTGGAGAACAAGCTGGAGTAAAGCACGGTCCTGCTATACAATGGCGGCACAAACAAGTGCACATCCTGAAACGCTGAAATTGACCTCTGTTGACTTGGAAATGTTGACTTGTTGACCCGGGACGGTTGCACGGCCATGAGCGCGGTCGTTGCCCTATCTGGCAGGGCTTCAAAGTCTTCAAATCTCCGTCTGTTTTGCGCCATTTTGTGCGGGTTTTCACTTCTTTTCATTACTGGACCTCCGAACCTCCAATTATCAACAAAGAAAGATAAATCCTAATAAACAAAGATAAAAGCATGATTGTGAGTATAAGATAGGTGATAATTATAAGTGAAAAACATATCAATTTCTTGGCACATCATACATCAAACCCGTCTTCCTCAATGAAATCTAAATCCAGTTGTAAGAGCATTCCATCCTACCCATCAAACACCCTTTTATCTTTAAAATATAAAAAAAATCTACTAAAATTAACACTACATCACATCCACCATTTTCTACCCATCTTTATAATTTGAAAAATTGTTAGTATAGCTTTTCATTATAAAAAAAAAGTTACTATTCACCCTACAACAATGTATGGTAACAGCTGTCATGGATTAAAAAGATGCTTCTAAAACGCGTGCCCTTTTTTACTGTAGCAAGTATAATCTACTTTTCTGTTGTTTTACTTTTTGATTTAAGAGAGAGACAGAGCAAGAGAAAAATTGACACAAGAAAGACGGAGACATTCTTCTATGCATTCAGCATTTCGATATAAACGCCAAGTTACCTTTCAAAGCTTTTCTGTTTTGATTATTTTCACTGATATAATTTTTTTAGTACTTGAGCGTGTTTTATGTGTTTTTTCCTTTGTCGAAACCTTACGGGCATCAGCCTTTGGGATCTTTGTTGCTTTGCATCTGTTCTAGAAAAAATGTCATGTATTTTCCAAAAAGAACAATTGTGTATGATCTTAATTCATCTGGTTTTTTGCCTCATTAATCTATGTCATCATTGTCTTTGAACAATTCTTGCTGTATTCGTTGTTAATTAATGTGGTTTGTTTTTGTTTCAGGTATGTTAATATTAGTTAAACATTGTTGCGGTGGGCCCAAATGGTGGTATTCGGGTAGGTCGCGGGTTCGAGGTAGGTGTTAGATATGGTGGTCTAGGGGTTGCAGCGTAATGTGGTTGTTGGGGACCAGAGCGGCAGCGCACTTAGGCACTTAGGTTGTGGCTATTTTTGGTTGATGATGACGGCCGGTGGTGGTTGGGTGGTTAGTTACGACTGTGGTGTTTGGAGTGAAGGTATTAGGGGGTGAGGGATAGGGAGCTAATCTAGGCGGAGGCGGCGCCCCTATCCCCATAAACAGGATCCTGGCGCCATGCTTCCTCCGCGGCGCTGGCAAAGCAAAGAGCCAGCCAGCGCGCAAGGTGGCCAAGTGATAAAGAACACACAACAGCTGATAAGCGCGTAACCCCACGCGCGGCATCTTCCTTATCACTTTGGGTACGAGGAACAGAAGATAACAAAAGGAAAGATTCAGCAGGACCTCTGGCACAGTAGCGCCAATGAGAAGGCGACAAGTGGCAAGAGTGGTCCAACCACCACTGACAGGGACGACGACATGACTGTGCCCATGCTTCCACCATGTCGTCGTCAACAGTGACCAGCAGACATCCCCTGCTGATGTCAGACGTCGCATCAGGTGGCAGAGGCATGGTCAACGACTGTGGCCAGGGTAAGGCCGCCGTCCGCCAATCAGAGCCTGCCACGTGTCCGCCTCGAGCAACGACTATGCTGCAGCCAGCGACGTTATCCACAGTGATCTGCCTTTTCCCGCCATTTTCATAGGGAGCTTGGACTTGGGCTTTGACCCGGCCCAAGTAAGGATAAACTCTCGTGGGCTTCTCTACTAACCCACGCGTCTCCCTATAAATAAGGGAAGTTAACTCCTTGCAAAGGATCTGAAATTCTTCATTGTAACCTAGCATTAGTCTCTTGTAACTCTTTGTACTCAGTCATTAATAAGATTCCGGCTAGTTACAGTGGACGTAGGTCATACACCGACCGAACCACTTACATCTCGTGTCTTTACTTACTCAGCACACACACATTCTCACTTTTATTTCTCATACGGTTGAACCTAGAGGTTTGGGTAAAGGATTACTCTTGACGTAACGTATGTATAAACCACACGGTGATTAGTGATAATCACCGTGATACTTATTGTTTTCTTCATTGGCGCCATCCAACGGTTAGAACAGCTCTTATCTTCATCTTTTAAACCCACCCATGGCTGAACCCAACCCTAACACTTTTGTCATTAACCGGGCCGGGGAGGTTGACACTCAGCCCCCGGAGAACCAAACCACACCACGCACGGTCGTGAAGCAACCCACCTCACGACTCGAGAAGCCAGCTATCGACGTCTTTGATGTGGACTCCGACGACAACAGCAGTGCCAGCTCAGAGGAAGACCCAGACCATGTGCTCCTCCGTCAGAACACCAAGAGCGCTGCGATTTACCAGCGAAAGCTCTTGCAGCAAGCCATAAAGAAGGGCAAGGCCCTCACTTATGATACCCCACCAAAAAAGGGGTACAGAAACAAAGACTCGGCCGTCCAAGGTGAGGGTCGTAGCGGGAAGCTTGGCGGAGACGCCAGAGCTCGGGGCTACGCGAAGTCATGGGACGAGTCGGATGGCTATGAGTCATCCAGTAGTGGCTCCAGCCACAAAGGAAAGAAACACAGTCATCGTTCACGCCACAACGACGAGGACGATGACTTGGTCAGGCCATTCAGACCAAAGGCCTTCGCTGAAAAATCCAAGTTTGTTGCTCGCATAGCAACCGCCAAAAATCCCAAGGAAAGCTAAGCTTCCTAGCAGCATCGGTTCGACAACCTCCCCGCAGGGAGCGTTAAGGACTTCAATGACCTCACCGATAAATTCGGCAGTCATTTCTCGCACTTGCGTAAGCATAAAAAAGATAAGGCGCATATTCTGTTATGCGCCGACATGATCATGAGTCAATAAAGGATTTCATTGTCCGATTCAACAAAGAAGCCTTGCAAATAGGTTGTGGAGAGGAACTCACGCGGGCAGCATTCATACACAATGTGCGCAGCCCGAACTCATGAAATGCCTCACGGGCAAAGATGGCATTCCGGAGTACTGGGACGAACTCGTCCACTCCGCCAAATATATGCCTCCTCCGAGAAATCCTTCAACCAGATGCACGGCTTCCAACCGCAAACACCATAATAATAATAATAAACACAAAAACAAATCTGTTTGGAGTCGCATCTCAGGCACCACCGACGAGGGAAAGTACTCCCCAGCTGGTGATGCCCGCCAAATCATCAGCCCAAAACAATCGCGGGACTAGCGTGGACACTCCAAGAAGAACCACGATTGGACCCCGCTAACAAAGACACCATCTCAAGTTCTGAAAACTGAGCATGTCACGTTGAAGGAGCCCAATCCCCTTGGAAAAGGAGGAACGTGGACAGAAGCAAGTTCTGTGAGTATCACAATGACTTCGGCCATCTCACAGACAACTGTTACAGTTTGAAGATGGAGAATGAGGCCACCGCTGAAGTCTGGTCAGCTCGGTCACTTAGTAAAGAATGTCCACCGCACTGGCAAGGGCCAAGTAGGCGAGGAAAACCAAGCGGAGGGGTCACGGAAGAAAATTCGGGACCTCAACACTATGCCGCCACGCTGATTCCTCGTCATCACTGCAATATGACAAGGCGTGGCAAAAACACACAACACGGAAAGCGCACCAGCGCACAACCGCTTGACGATTCATGGAAAAAGGCCGACGTCCTCATGCCATGGGTCAGGGGCGCGCTTCCTCTACTGCCCCACTTGTCATAACCGCAGTCTTTGGACATTACCGCACGCGGTACATGTTCCTGGATGGCGGCAGTAGCACTGACATCATGTACGAGCAATGTTTTCAACAACTGGATGAAGAAAGACAAAGCAAAGCTCATACCAGTCAATGAACCCATCTCTGGTTTAATTCATGAGACCATCATGCCACGGGGCATGCTCTCCATGCCAGTCACATGGTCTGACGGCACCCATGAGCGCACGGAAGTATGCGACTTCATGTCTTGCCAGCCACCTCCAATCACGATATACTCCTGGGACGGGAAGGCATCGCACGCTTTAACGCCAATGCTTCCACAGCGCACGCAATGGTCGGCTTCCCAACCAAGATAGGCATTGCTTTCATCAGAGGTAATAAAGACTGCCATGTCACAGAAGCGGCCAAGCCTCCAAAAATGGTCAAGACAAACGCCCGCACTGAGCCGGAAAAATGGGTACTCAACCCTAAATTTCCGGAGCAAACGGTGGTCATTGGCCATGAAATCTCCGAGACCATACGCAATCATCTGAAGCAGCTCCTAATCAGCAACATGGACGTCTTCGCCTGGCAGCCGGCAGACATGGTCAGTGTCCCCCGCAAAATAGCGGAGCACAGGCTTAATGTCTACCGCTCCATAGAGTCAATAGTGCAAAAGAAGCGCAGTATGGGCCCGGAGAAAACAAAGGCCATGAACGAACAAGTCACCGAGCTGCTCATCGCGGGCATCCTCCGCCCCATCAGATACCAAACTTGGGTGGCCAACCCCGTCATGGTCGCAAAAGCTAATGGAAGGTGGCGCATGTGCGTCTATTACAAGGATATTAACAAGGCGTGTCCAAAGGATTGTTATCCTTTGCCAGAAATCGATCTAAAGGTGGATTCTCTTGCCCCTTATCGGTTCAAGTGTTTCCTGGACGCATATAAAGGGTACCACCAGATCCAAATGGCTAAGGAGGACGAAGACAAGACAGAGTTCCGCACCGACGCAGGCATCTTCTGCTACACCAAGATGCCCATCGGTTTGAAAAATGCGGGCGCCACGTACCGGCGCCTAATGGACACAGCCTTTATCAACGAAATCGGCGTACGACTTGAAGTGTACGTCGATGACCTTGTAATCAAAAGCAAGGAAGAGGGTGACATGCTCCGGGATATTCAGCAAACGTTCAATCAGCTGCGTAAAGTGCGCATGAAACTGAATCCGAGCAAGTGTTCATTCGGGATGGAAGAAGGCAAGTTCCTGGGCGTCATAGTAACGCGGATGGTTTCCGCGCCAACCCAGAAAAAGTACAAGCCATCAAAAGAATGCCATCACCCGCTTCCGTCAAAGAGGTACAAACGCTGATGGGCCGCCTTGTCGCCCTCAACCGATTTCCGTCCAACTACGCTTCAAAGTCGTTCCCGTTCGTGGACAGTTTGAAGAACTGTTTCAAGAAGAGTATCTTCCGCTGGACCCCAGAAGCGGAATCTGAATTCCAAACAATGAAGCAATGCTTAATGAACCTTCCGATGCTAACAGCGCCTCTTCCCAAAGAACCGCTCACGCTCTACTTGTCCGTCACTGAGCGGGCAATAGGTGCGGTCCTAATGGTTGACCGCAAGGGCGTGCAAACACCGACCTACTACATCAGCAGCACGCTGTTAGACGCGGAAACAAGGTACACAATCATGGAAAAGCTGGTCCTCGCTCTCGTCCATGCATCTAGAAGACTGCGCAGTACTTCCAAGGCCATCCGATAAACGTCCTCACGGACTACCGGATAAACGACATACTCGCCAAAGCCGAGCTATCGGGCCGCCTGGCGAAGTGGGCCATCGAGCTGGGGGAACATACGATCAACTACAAACCCCGGCCCGCAATTAAGGGTCAAGTCCTCGCGGACTTTGCCACAGAGATACCTGCGGATAAAGTCAAAGAATGTCAAGCGGAAGAATTACCCACGCTGGCACAAGACCCATCGCAAAAGTGGTCCCTCTACACAGATGGGGCTTCCAACGACGACGGCGCCGCGCAGGGTTGCGCCTCATCAGCCCGGATAAACACGAGTTCACATACGCCATCCGCCTCGACTTCAAAAGCACAAACAATGAGGCGGAATATGAAGCGTTGCTGGCAGGCCTCCGCATTGCGGAAAAAATGGGGGTCAGGCACGTGGAGGCACACGTGGACTCGCTAACTTGTCGCGCGTCAGATCAACGGATCCTACGATGCAAAAGACGAAACCATGGCCTTGTACCTGGAACAAGCCAAACAACTCATGTGCCGATTCGACTCATGCACGGTCGAACACATCCGGCGCAGCGAGAACAAGCCAGCTGACGCACTGAGCAATATGGCATCCACGGTCTTCGAACACATGGCCAAGGAAGTCCGAATTGAGGTCCTAGACAAACCATCTGTTCCACCGCGACAAGTCAAATGTCATCCAAACAGGCAACGCGTCCTAGATGACCCCAATCAAAGCCTTCCTATCCACCGGCACCCTGCCTGACGACAAGTCAGAGGCCCGGAAGATCAAACACAAGGCTTTACACTATCAGCTTGTAGACGGTACCCTTTACCGCCGTTCCTACCTAGGGCCACTGCTGCGCTGCGTAGATTCTGCAGACGCCTGCTTCCTCATCAGGGATATACACGAAGGAACATGCGGATTGCACGCAGGCCCACGATGGTAGTAGCGAAGTTGATGAACGCAGGTATTATTGGCCGGGCATGCACGTAGACGCGGTCAACGAATTGCGCAAATGCGACAATTTCCAGCGCCATGCCCCGAATACCTTGCGTCCCAAAAACAACCTGGTGCCTGTCACGGCGGCCTGGCCATTTCAGAAATGGGCCATTGATCTGGTAGGCCCATTCCCGACAGCTCCGGGCAACGTAAAATACTTGATCGTCGCCATTGACTACTTCACTAAGTGGGTCGAGGCAAAACCTCTAGCCAAGATTGATGGCACGCATGTCAAGAAATTCATTTGGGAGTTAATTATCGGCAGATTCGGCCTGCCAATGCAACTGGTAAGCGACAATGGCACACAATTTGAGGACCAATCTCTCCAAGAATGGTTGGCTCAAATGGGTGTTCACCAAATATTTACATCAGTCGCACACCCGCAAGGCAATGGTCAAGTGGAATGGAACAATCGCACAATAGTAGAAGGCATCAAAGCACGACTCGGAACCAAGAGAACCGGGTGGGTAGACAGAATCCCTCATGTTTTATGGGCCTACCGCACCCTCACAAAAATTAGTAATGGCGAAACGCCATTCAGTCTGACATATGGTACCGAGGCGGTCATCCCCGCGGAAATAGGTTGCCCTTCCGCAAGAGTGTTAATGGCCGAAACACGAGACAACGATAAAGAACTCCGCTTTTAACCTTGACCTACTAGAAGAACGTCGCGATCTTGCTGCCATCAAAGAAGCCAAATACAAGACACAACTAGAGCGCTATTACAACAAGCGCGTCAACGAATCCGCGTTCAAGATCGGGGACTACGTTTTCCGCAACAACGAGGCTTCCAACGCCGAAAAGGCTGGAAAACTAGCTCCTACTTGGGAAGGCCCATACAAAATACAAGAAGTACTCGGCAAAGGCACTTACGCGCTAGAAAGACTAGATGGTACACCTATCCCACGATCTTGGAATGGCGCGCAACTGCGACGCTGCTATTTGTAAAACACTTGTAACGCGGCTACACATGCAGTCCTTATCAATGAAAACGGTTTCCTATATCTGTATTTCTACTTGTTTTTTCCGCGCCAGGGTCTTCAAGACTTAGGCAAAACTCATGTCGGACCAACACTGCTGGCTGTTAAAGCAACGCAAGTCTTCAAGACGCGCCGGACTCGCACAACTTGCACAAAAACACAGCACACTATGGTCTTCAAGGCAGGTTTACTTGCCGGACCTAACTGACGCGCATAACACGTGTACACGGAAAGCCCTGTCTTCTACACTCGTTAAACACAAGTCGACAAGAGGAACACATACTACACGGAAGCGCAGTCAGTGGTCTTCTAGGCAAGGCTCTCATGCGCCTAACTCGGACCCTATGGCACAAGTCACGCCCCGCTACAGTCTTCAAGGCAAAAGTATCAACACTTAGACCCGGACTGTCTAGCCAGGCGCGCACCCTAACTTCTACTTACACACCGGGTGACGACTTGGTTAAATAAGCAAACAGAAGTTAGAGTGAGAAAGACACACGATATAACAAACCACAAAATTTTCATTCATATAAGGGAATTAAAAACCCTTTAATATTAACAAGTCGTTACAAATAATTACAAACAGAAGCGCCTATTCATCATTCATGGCGAAGTACCTTCACCAGAGGCCTTCTGATGTGCCTCCTCTTGATGCTTCCGCTTTATCTCCCGCGCCAGCTCATCAGATCGTTCTATGAAGTACTTGAGAGCAGCAGGAGGTCCGCATTGCGATTGCAGTCAGCAATCACTTGAAGGATGGGGAAGTCAACCTTCTCAAATTTGACCAGTTCCGCTTGATACTCATCCTTCAAGGCTTCCCTAATGCTCCGCGTCTTCCAGGCGCCCACCATTCTGAGCAACCAGGAAACCATCTTCATAACCCTCACCATACCCATAAGCTTGGGCGGTGGCGGCTATGGCAGCGACTTGGTCGCCCAGCTTGGGCTCCTGCCAGAACCGCTTGAAGATCTGGAGGAAAACAAACAGTTAGCAAATAAATAAACAATAAAGATAAGGCAAACAACAAGAAAGTAAAAAGGCTTACCCCAGTAATTCCATCAGTCATCAACCAGCGGATGGAATCCTGCATCTAGGTTTGGGCGGAGACCAGCCTCCTTCAGCAACTGCCTTGCCCGCTCAGACTCCTTGGCGGCAGCGACACGGGCTTGCTCCGAAGAATCAAGGTCTTGCTCCAAATCCCCTTTGAATGAAGGATCTGGATCCTCTCCTGCTCCAAAAAGGAGACGCGCTCAGTAGCTTTAATGAGTTCAGCATCTTTAGACTCAAGCTCCTTGCGCTTCTCCACATACTTCGCAGTTCTTTCGGAGAGGCCTTACACTTCTCCTCCAACTTCTGGTCGCCGCCACACCTTCCTCCTGCGCCTCGGCCAGAGTTACCTTCAAGCGCATGGTGTCTTCGTTAGTGCGCTTGCAGGCCTCCGACCACCTCCGCCTCTCTGCCGCCCGCGTCCCCTTCAGTTTAATGACTTTGCTTCAGCCTCATGGCGCGGCGACGGTACTTAGAGATCTCCGCCTTGAAGGCAGCCTCCTTCTCAGCAAGGGTCGCCTTCTCAGACTCAAGCCTCAATGTCCCGCTGCACCGCCGCATCACGACGGCGGAGCGAGTCCATCATGGACAGTTGAGTCGTCTGATTCACACATATGGAAGAAATCAAGTCAGGACGACTCAACATGTCCTGGTGAGTGCGCTCATAGAGAGGCACCACCTCATTTACAAACTCCTCGGCAGCCAGGGAATTGGAAAATAATGTATTCTCCCTGACTGGCCAGCGAGGGCGCCAGATGGCGTCACCGCCCGCCCAGCAGGAACCATCATAAAACCTAGATGGTTCCCTGCTGCCACCCCCAGAAGACTCGCGCCTAGTTTGACGCGAGCCCTGCCCGGTACCCCCACTACCTGCCTCTAGGAGCGCCCTTTCAAAGCCATCCACTTCATGGCTCATTTTCTGAGCTTCAACCTCAGAGCGCTCCTTGGCCTCCCTCTCCTTCAGGAGGCGGGCTTTTTTCCTCCAAGAACTGTTGCTCTTGGAGGCGTAAACGCTCCGCCTCCGCCTGTTTCTCTGCTCCTCAGCCTTTCTTCTAGCTTCATTGGCAGCAGCACTCTTCTCAGCCTCAGCCCTCTGAAGGGCTTCATTGGCCGCCTCTTGCCTCTGCGCCTCTTCCTTCTCCCTCCACAATCGTTCCTCTTCCATCCTAGCCGCCTCCGTGACGGAGACGTAGGAGGAGGAGTAGGACAATTTTGGGCGCAACTGCAGCAAAGAAAAACAATTACACTCAAGGAAGAACAAAGAAAGACTTGAAATATAGTGAAAGAACACTTACCAGCGGCTTTTTTCTTAATCAGCTTCTGAACAGAGGCTGACGAGTAGGGGCACGCCAATGCCTACAGAAAACATAGGCGCAACCCCCCCTTGTGTTCCACCACTAGCGGAAGAAGACTTCTGTTTACCAGCATCCCCAAGCGTATCCTTGGGAGCAACAACCGCTTCAGGGGCTTGTGTAACACCCTCACTCCCCTCCCCCCCAGTAGGCTCAGGGGACGCCTCCTTCGAGGTAGCAGTGCTGCTAGCAGTGGCGCTAACAGGCTTCTTCTTCATCCTCTTCCCCGCAGTTTGGACGAGTCATCCTCATCCTCATCTTCAGAAGGCGACCCATCTTGCCTCCGGCGCTTAATGATTTCCCCTACTACAGCGGAAGACTCCGAGTCAGAGCTTGAAACAGGCTTCAAGGGATATCTATGTCGCCGCGGAGCGTGTTTCCAACGACCACGCCCCACAGAAGCCTTAGGAGGCTTGACAACCTCTACTGAAGAATCAGTAGAGTCGTCGCCAAAAAGACTAACAAATAAAGGTCGAAGGGCTCACCAGTGTACCATACTGCTTGGGCGCGCTGTCGAGGTCAGGGTAATAGAAGCGGTCCACAAACTCCTCCAAGCAAGAAGTTTGACCCTCGGCCAACGCCCTCCATTTGATGCCCTTCTCCTCGCGGGCAGCATAGAATTGAAATTTGCTCACACCTACAATAGCAAACAGTTAGTAAATATCATAAAAACAAAAGCGAAAGCAAAAGAAATCACTCACCCTCTTGAGCAATGTAGGGCTCTTTGCCGCGCGAATGCCAAGGTGGCTCATGCCCAGCAGGAGGAAAATTCCCTTCGTCAGACTCCTGAACTCCAATCTAGTAGCATTGGAGGTAAGGGTGACAAACCAAGGCTGCACCTTGTAATCCTTCATCACCGCCATATCCGCGACCCCTGCCTATCACCAATTATCTTCCATGGCAAGCCAACAGGATGACGCCCCTCTTCACAAAAAAGAACTTCTCCTTCGCCCAGTGAAGAGACTTGGGGTTTATTGGTGGCCATCGACGGCACCTTCGGGCGAGGCTTAAAAGAAACCACATCTCATCCCGCGCCAAGAAATAAAACACGTTGAACCGCTCAACGGAGGGTTCAACGTCCAGGGCGCGGCAAGACGCCTCAAAGTGAACTAACCTCAGCATGCCAAAGGCGGTTAGTTGTGTAGGCCCAACGCCACACGCCCACCAGCGTGTCTATCTGGAAGCGGGTGCAAGGCAGGCGAAAACCACACTTAGTAAAGTGGGCTTCATACAGGGCAAGTTGCCCACTCTTCGCAGAGATAACAGTGTCCGTCGGAGATGGCAACGTTGGTTCCCACACCGGCAAGATGTCATAGATCTTGCAAAACTCTTCGAAGGAATTTACTCCAAACACAGTAAGTTTGGTCATCAATTTCCTCTCTTTGATCTTCCCCTGTTCAACTGTCACCTCCTCTTCAACCTCCTCCACCACCGGCTCTTTACCAAGAGCCTCCCCGGAAGGTGACTGACTTACAGACAAGTCAGACATTTTCTAACAAGGTAGAGAAAAGATATTAGAAACTGGAAATTGGGCCGGAAAACTTGAAGATCCACCGGAATCTTCAACGGAAAGTTCGAAGTTTAAGAAAAACTTCGAAAGAAAATCTGAAGAAGGATGGTGAAACAACAAGAACAATGGCAGGAAGATGATCAAACGAGAAGTTTCAACAATAAATCTTCAAGATTAAAGTAATCTTTGAAGATGGAACGGAAACTCCAATTGATCGCCGGAAATAGAGAGGAAGAAGAAAGAATATGAAAGGAAAAGTGAAAGCGTAACCGTTTATGGTGTCTCAATGAGACTTATATACTCACTGCATTAATGGCAGTAGGACCCACAAAGGATAAGCAAACCGTCACGCCTTTTCAAATTGGAGAGCCCAGATGACGCCACGTGTCACAAAGCGCCATCAGACGGCTCAGATCAGCGCTGGAACTGCTCCAGGCTGTCACTCCGTCAGATGGTTGACACGTGTCAGCAGATGTCACAGTTTTAAAGTTGCAAGCGCGTGGACGCTCACGCGCCTGACACGATACACGTGCCTCATAACACGTGGCAGAATCTCAACCACTAAGACACCAAGTGGAGCGCGTGACGACACACGCGCCTGACACCAGACGAAATGTTGGTAACCACACCCTGATGATGTGACACACCAGTCAGCACGACAGACGACGGCCTGACACATCGGCAACCCTAAACTTTCCTCAGAAGCAACTAATCATTCGAATTCCAGGCGCATTAACTCAATTTATGAGAGACAAATTGAATGCTAATGATTCCAAATTTATTACAACTTCAGACCCGCATTTATCACTCAAGAGCATTCAATTCAGTAGCGCAAATTTGACGTTCCCCCCGCCCAACTCCTTCACAGGTAATGGCGGAACACGTCTTCCCCAGCGCAAATTTGACGTAAAAGCAAAAAAGACGTTCCCCGCCCAACTCCTTCACAGGTAATGGCGGAATACGTCTTCCCCAGCACAAATTTGACGTAAAAGCAAAAAAGACGTTCCCCGCCCAACTCCTTCACAGGTAATGGCGGAACACGTCTTCCCGAGTGCAAATTTGACGTAAAAGCAAAAAAGACGTTCCCCGCCCCAACTCCTTCATAGGTAATGGCGGAATACGTCTTCCCCAGCACAAATTTGACGTAAAAGCAAGACGTTCCCCGCATAACTTCTACACAAGTCACGGCGGAACACGTCCACGCCAACAGATCTCCAAAATAACCAGAAGAAGATGAGTTTCATCCGCGACTCGACATTTTGAGTCTAGCGCTCCACCTACTCTCCATTAAAGAGCAGGAGAAGCACTAGACTAGGGGGACTTGGAGGGATAGGGAGCCTAATCCAGGCAGAGGCGGCGCCCCTATCCCCATAACAGGAATCCTGGCGCCATGCTTCCTCCGCGCGCTGGCAAAGCAAAGAGCCAGCCAGCGCGCAAGGTGGCCAAGTGATAAAGAACACACAACAGCTGATAAGTGCGTAAGCCCACGCGCGGCATCTTCCCTTATCACTTTGGGTACGAGGAACAGAAGATAACAAAAGGAAGATTCAGCAGGACCTCTGTCACAGTACGCGCCAATGAGAAGGCGACAAGTGGCAAGAGTGGTTCAACCACCACTGACAGGGACGACGACATGACTGTGCCCATGCTTCCACCATGCCGTCGTCAACAGTGACCAGCAGACATCCCCTGCTGATGTCAGACGTCGCATCAGGTGGCAAAGGCATGGTCAACGACTGTGGCCAGGGTAAGGCCGCCGTCCGCCAATCAGAGCCTGCCACGTGTCCGCCTCGAGCAACGACAATGCTGCAGCCTGACGTCATCCACAGTGATCTGCCTTTTCCCGCCATTTTCATAGGAGCTTGGACTTGGGCTTTGACCCGGCCCAAGTAAGGATAACTTCTCGTGGGCTTCTCTACTAAGCCCACGAGTCTCCCTATAAAAAAAGGGAAGTTAACTCCTTGGAAAGGATCTGAAATTCTTCATTGTAACCTAGCATTAGTCTCTGTAACTCTTTGTACTCAGTCATTAATAAGATTCCGACTAGTTACAGTGGACGTAGGTCATACTCCGACCGAACCACTTACATCTCATGTCTTTACTTACTTAGCACACACACATTCTCATTCTTATTTCTCATACGGGTTGAACCTAGAGGTTTGGGTAAAGGATTACTCTTGACGTAACGTAAGTATAAACCACACGGTGATAGTGATAATCACCGTGATACTTATTGTTTCTTCAGGTGGTGGTTCACGGTTGAGGCAGTTGATGTTGGCCTCGAGTCTCGGTCTTTGGCTCCCGTTCAAGCCCGGTTTTAATTGGTGTTTTGGTCACAAGTCAAGGTTGGCTCGGGACGGAAGATGTTATTCGGGTTGGGTTGGGAGTCTAGGTCTTCGGTTTTGAAACGGGGATAAAATTAGTTTTCATGATGCAGATATTTTTTTTCATGAAAATTCGAAATAAAGTTGGGAACTTGATCACAAAATTTGGTGGTGGTGATGGTAGTGGCTCATGCTATTCCAACATCCATTGTGGATGTACGTCGATATACAATTAATTTGTGTTTGTTTAGCATTATTCTTGATAGGTAAGCATGCATATATGTTCTTTTGATGACACTCAAAAACCATGTTGCACATGTGCCCTATAACTTTTATTTACAGTTTGAATTTTCTTTAAATTTACACACACATTTGTTAATTTTATCTTGTGGCTATGTTTATAGATATGAAAGTGTTGGATTTGACATTTAAATTGCATGAAAGTTGAGGTAAAGGGCGTTAATCTACGATAATTCTACAACACCTTATTTGATGAATGAAACGAATGTCAATATCAGTATTAGACTATACGGTGTGGATGCGGCAAGGGGCTGGCAAGGCCCGACAATCCCGGCAAACCCCCCCCCCTAGGCGGCAACGGCAAGGCATCAGCCCCAAGCCAGGCATGCCGTGCCAATTTTCGAACGTTGGGGCTTGAGATAGACGTTGGGCAACGTCCATTTAAAAAAAACATTTTTTTATTTTAAATACACCAAACCACACCAATTTCATTCATATTTTATTAAAACTCTCTCAATATATCTATACAATACCATTCCTTATAAAAATTCCAAACCCTCAAACAACAATGTCATCATCATCTTCTTCGTCGTCTTCGTCTTCTTCGGATTCATTTTTCTACAAACAAAGAGGTAAATTTTGTTATAAACATCGTGGCGGAAGCGGCGCATATCATTGCCGAGGAGGAAGGAGATGAAGTCGACTCGGTACCGCGAACTAGGCAAGCGGCTATAAACAGAGACCGAAAAGTACGTTTTATATTTTTTTAGTTTATTTATGTGTATTATATTTTTTAAGATTGTAGTTGTTTATTCTATTTAAATTTTTTAAGATTGTAGATATTTATTGTGTTTATATTTGTTAAAATATGTGTAGGTGTCCATGATAGATTGGTAGCCGATTATTTTGCCGATGCACCCTTGTACTAGGCGGCTATATTTAGGCGTAGGTTCCGAATGAATAGAAGACTGTTCTTATGTATAGTCAATGACGTGGCGAATTTTCACCCATTTTTACCTTACGATATGATGCTAGAAAGAAAAGGGGGTTCACCAATCTATAAAAATGCACAGCGGCACTTCGGCAACTAGCGTACGGGACTGCGGCGGATGCGTGGGACGAGTATTTAAAGATGTCGGAAAGAACTGCACGAGAATGTCTCTACAAGTTTAGCAAGTGTGTGGTTAAGCTTTACAACAAGAAATATTTGTGAAAACCAAACTTTAGTGAGGTCCAACAATTGTATCAGTTTCACCAACAAATACATGGTTTTCCAGGAATGCTCGAAGCATTGATTGCATGCATTGGCCTTGGAAAAATTGCCCGAATGCATGGCGAGGAATGTTCACATGAGGGGATCATAGACATCCAACAATAATCTTGGAGTCTGTGTGTTCACAAAATCTATGGGTTTAGCACGCTTTCTTTGGCATTCCTGGTTCGAACAACGACATTAATGTCATTAACCAATTATGGGGTTTTTGACGATGTCATAAAAGGAACCGGTCCGGATACCAGGTTTACAGTATCTGGGGTGGAATACAGGCGCGAGTATTATCTTGCTGATGGGTCTACCACCTTACGCTACGATTGTTAAGACTATTCCCCACCCGTACGACGAAAAAAGAAAGAAATTTGCCAAGTTTCAAGAGGCGGCAAGAAAGGACGTTGCACGGTTATTTGGGGTTCTCAAGCAAGATGGCACATCATTGCACACCCGGTACGTATGTTCACCCCAAAAAAGTTGCGTTACTGTATGTATGCTTGTATCTTGTTGCATAACATGATACTCGAAGACGAAGGCTCCACCATCTGTGAGTATGACGAGAATGCCGCGCCGGAGAATACTGTGCCTGTTGACCCCACATCAACAAGATTTAAACGAGTTCTCGTTACATAACGAGTTCACGCATAAAAATCTTCAAGCGGACTTGGTTGATTATATTTGGAACAACGAACAATAGTGGATTATTTGTAAATTTTTCTATATCGGATAGTTTAATTTAATTTTAGTTGTGTTGTTTTAGTAATATTTATAATGTAATGTTAACTTTTTAATATTAATATTAGAATATTAACTTTTTAATGTAATATTAATATTAGAATATTAATTAATTAAAAAAATATATTAAAGGATGATGGACCTCCTCCACACCCTTGGACCATCATCCTATTGATGCTCCTATATCATGATGACGTGACAGCTGAGGTAGAGGACTATCATGAACCGTCATGGATGATGGGCCTCCTCCACACCCTATAGTCCTACAGGCAACGCGCGACGCAGAATCCCACTACTTTTCAATTAATTTACTTGCTTTTAAAAAAATGTTATATTTTTGAAGTGGTCGGAATTTCATGTTCGTTACTTTCGGCCACATCAATTGGACTTTCTTTGTATATAAAATGGTAATTAGGATTCATACACCCCCTATTTAGGATTCATACACCCTGACCCACATCACATATTAATAGGAGGCCGCCACATACCCCAGAATGTGATGTCACACCTTCAGAATGTGACGTCACAGAGTGTATGAATCCCAGAACCCATATAAAATAGGCAAAACCTTTTATTTTGAATGTATTCTTTAGCAATCATTACATATCAACGTCATCGATTGGTTTCTTAAATTCAACTAGTGTTTTCGAAGTACGGCGCGTTGCGCCGTTGGCCATGATCTACGCAATGGAAGATCGAACGTAGGCGAAAGAACTATACGAACGTAGGCGAACGTAGAGGAAAGAACTATATGAACGCACACGAACGTATGCGAAAGTATTATACGAATGCAGACGAACGTTGGCATAAGTACTATACGAACGTAGACGAAAGAACTATACGAACGTGAACATAGACGACATAATTATACGAACGTACACGAAAGTATTATACGAACGTAAACGAAAGTTGGTGGCGAAAATGGGAAAAAAACCTAAGCAAAAAGTCGGTGTCCAAATGGGAAAGAAAATTAAAACAACTTACGTTGACGAACGGAGATGAATGTACTGTACGAACGTAGACTAACGCCGCATAAAAAAAATTGCTATACGAACGTAGACGAAAATACCATACGAACGTAGAGCAACTTGGGTTAAAGATCGGGTGTTACAAACGAACGGAGACGAAAGTATTATACGAACGTAGGCGGACACTACGTAAAAAAGAAAGAAATAAAATGTGGCAAAAGTAGGGGAAAAAAACTTAACCAAAAAGGGTGTTACAGACGAACAGAGACGAAAGTACTATACGAACGTAGACGGACACTACGTAAAAAAGAAAGAATAAAATGTGGAAAAAAAAGGGGAAAAAAACTTAACAAAAAAGTTAGTGGCAAAAACGGTGAAAAAGAAAAATTGTGCGAGAAAAACCTAATAAAAAAGTTGGTGGCCAAAATGAGGAAAAAATTAACACCTAAAGAAAGGAAAAGAAAATGTGGCCAAAATAGAAAAAGAAAAACTTAATAAAAAAGTTGGTGGTCAAAACGCAAAAAAAAAAAAAAAACTTAATAAAGAAAGGAAAAAAAGGCGAAAACGAAAAAGTGGAAAGTTAAGTATGTAAATTAGCGCGTTGTTAAATATATATAGAATTATATCCCGATATGTTTCATTATCAACCAGTTATATTTTTGTTAATTTTATATGTGAAGTCAAATAATTTTACTGTTTTATCAAACTTGAAATAACACATCCATAATAATATACTAGTAGGGTGCCCACGCGTTACGGCGGGTAACATAATATTTAGATTAGTGATTTTAGGGGTGTGAACAGGACAACATTTTGGTTTGGAGCCGTAACCAATATCAAAATTTCCGGTTAAGGTGTTTCAAAAGCCGATTGGTTTTGATTATTTCGGTCTTGGTTAATCAATATCTAAATGATCCAAGCCAGAGCCAAGGTCGGCTCGGCTCAGTCGTTTGGCTCGACTAACATCACACTTTTAGATTAGCATTATATACCTAGACAATAACATACGGTTGCAAACTTTGATGGGTGAACTTCTTGAAATCATTGGTATGAACTCTTGGGTTGCAAACAAACGTACTAAAAAAATGCAATTCTTAAAAGCCAAATGTAGTAAAAAAGAATACTGTAACATGCTTATTAAGGTAAAAAGTAAAGGTACAACGAAGGAAAAAAAAATAAGTACATCAGTCCTAAAGCACCTAGAAATAACAAAGCGTGTATTTTTTTTTTCAATCCCACATCGCTCCTAAAGCACATGTAACTTCAAGGTGAAGAACCTACCTTTACGTATTTAGACCTTTAATTGTTGACGATATTGCCCCATGTAACTTCATTATGCTCTTCTAGGATTGTGCAATGACCAAGCCTGGATTGGAAGTAAAATCAACAAATGTGCATTTAAATCAATGCCTCCTTTAACATAAATTTGAAAGCACGAGTTAACCGTTATATGTCTGAAATGTTAGGTTGTGAAATCCAGCAAAAACTTAAAATGAGGAGGTATTTAAAAATTAAAGAATATATTTCTGTTTGTTAACATCTTTTACTCCAAAACGTATTTTGTAATTTCAGAACCAACTTGGATTACAGTAGTCAATATGTCATCCACATCATAACAGTAGTTGAAATACTATCTCTAGGCCTTACTATTCTTTATCAACCACATGTGCTCATCAGTTTTAAGCTAGGGTGGTTAGAATTTAGATTTATAAGGAATGGAAATGACTGAAGACCCAAATTAGGTTAAAAGATGCATGATTAAACTAACCTACATACAAATCAAAAGACAATTATAACATTTATTAATACGAATTAAGAAGGAATCGAACGGAATCATATTACCTTAATGCCGGGAAACGAGCGTAGAACAAGAAAGGACTTCAAACCAACAAATTCCAGATATCTGCAATAAAAATTTCAACGCAACTACACGCATCAAGTTGAAATTCCAATTTAATCAATCTAGGTAAAGTTGATTAGACCTGTACAAGTTTACCATCTGAAAGGAACAACTCCAATCACTTGCTCTTCATCATCATATTACCAAAATTGAACATCCATTTTCTCATTTATAATTTGTTTGATCGGAAAATAAGTTAATAAATAGGCTATGTGGAGAGGATGTAAGAGATTAATGGAGTATAAATGGTGTCTTAATTAACCATCCAACTTCTCCAATGAAACGTTTGTTGATGAGAAATTCAAAAGGATGAAGCATTCAATCTATCTTGAAACATAGCATTTATGAGTAAGGGTGCAAATGAGCCGAGCAGCTCGCAAGCTACTCGAGATCGACTAGATAAAAAGCTCGAAACGAGCCGAGCCTTATCAAGTTCGAGCCGAGCTTGAGCCAAAAACAAAGCTCGTTTACTTATCGAGCCCGAGCTCGAGCCTGATATATGAAGCTCGCAAGGCTCGACGAGCCTTATCGAGCCTTAATATAATATTAATTTTATTAATATTTTATACTATTTACCCCATATTTAAAGTTGTTTAATAAACGAGCCGAACCGAGCTTTTGACTTATCGAGCTATCGAGCCTATTATTTTTATTATTTAATTTAATATATTTAACTAATAAACACTAAACGAGCCGAGCTCGAGCTCGAGCCTTTATATGTTAATCGAGCTCGAGCTCGAGCCTGGTCGAGCTCGGGCTCGGCTCGTTTGCACCCCAATTATGAGCAACAATGTGTGCAAAAGTCCGTTTTACTCTTTTTCAAGTGCTTTTAAGGATTGTACCATAAGCATATAAACTTGTAATTACTTAACTTTTACCCGCATCCTTCCCTCATGCTTTATATATAGTATAGATATAGATTTTAGCAAAAAAATGGCGTTATTCAAAACACTAATTGATAGATGTAACACGATCAATCTAGGGGTAGACCAATACATGATTCGCATGACAAACACATACGATCTGGCTTGCATCAGTCTTAGATTCTAAAGAAACATAGTCTTCTCAAGTTCAAAACTGAATTCTGATGGTAAAAACCTGGAATAGCTAGTATGTTGATTGCCTCGTGTCTAGCGCTGACTCAAGATATGTGATTATAAGCAGAGTTGGCAGACACCAATACAAAGTGTCTAAAACATATCACCTTATTAGGTTATTCCACAAGAATTGGCACTTTGGAACAGTGTTTCGGTCTAGAACTGTTATAAAATCAGGATCGACACCACCACACAACTGTAGATATTTTCTATATACAACCGGTAAACAGACCTAATAAAATCTAACATATTATATTTCATGATATAAGAATAAGACTAGTACCAAAGTTGTACTCAAAGCATCACCATTTCCGTTGTAACGGGGCGCAAAAATCACTAGTCTTTTATTCCAAAAAAAAAAAAAAAAAAAACAGTTGGTTCAAAAATCAAAAAGGAATGCCTTAACGTAAAAGAGTTTACCCAAAAACAAAACACAATGTATTCTTGATATAGAGATTTCAAGTACCATTTCAACCAACACTTGGGTCAATTACCTGTCCCATAAACAACACAACTCCTGTCACATCTTCTCTTATCACAAAGAGAAACGGGTGATCCGCCACAAAATCCACCTTAATGGGCTCGTCTTCATTAAACGCGCAACCCATATCCGCCTCGAATGTAGAGGCCGCTGCTTCTGTCCCTCCTTCATGCACCTCCATATAAGATTTATGGTGAATGCTTGAAACATAAAGCCTTTCACCCGCAGACGAATCAGCCATTTCAGTCAAACCATCTTCGCCACTGAAAGGCAATACAATGCCTAATTCCTTCAACACGTCACAAGCTTTAAACCTGAATTCGATCTTAAATTTTGGTATCATAAACTTGTTGACTTCTACTGCTTCACATGGAATGTGACTATCTATAAAGTCAGATGTGGAACCAATTTTCTGTACTAAAGATTGAAGGCCGTCTTTTGCATCTGGGAGGAAAAAGTACATTGTGAACCGACGTTTTTCTCTTTTTTCACCTCCTAGATAGGAAAGACCTAGTACTTTGAAATCATCATATTCACTCACATTTTGCATATTACCGCATCTCATGAAGGGAACTTGAACTTTGCTTCCGCCAAGAAGGTGAAAATCGGATTCTATTGTTGCTTCTGGATCAAACATGTTATGCCATGTTCCCTTGAAGTAGACGGCATTTGCAAAGATGAGCCTTGTGAAACTGCTTAGTGCATCAGCCGGAACAAGTTCTTTGATGAGGCCATTGTTTGCTTTTCAGCCCATAAATTTACTTCTTCCGCTACCTCGTCAGCCTTAGATAATCAATAAATAATATGTTAGCCATATCAGAAGGATAGATTTGTATCAAACTAATTATAACTAGAAATCATTCATAGAACATTTAATCAATGAGCAATCTTTTAAACCTATAAGTTGCACAAAACTTGGATTTGGTTAATATATGTATATCATAAACTACATATGTTATTGTATCAGATAATTAACTATGTAAGCAATCATTCCCTTGTTGGTTCAGGCCCCTCACTACACACAGAAAAGTTGCTCTAAAATGGTTCGAGCTTTTCTGATTATACTTGAAGAATATATATAGCCAACTACATTTACCTCCATGATGGAAACAAGCATAAAAAGTGGAGAAAAAATGACCCACTAACCAACTAAGCTATGACTTATTCTCCTAGCTTTCTACACACGATAAACTAGAAAATAAATATAAGACATGGTTAAATATTATATAATAAAAACAAAAAAGCTACATGCATTCTTTAGCACATGTTTACGTCTGATTTACTTGCTCAAACTGTTGACCAAGTTTGCAAACTATTTATGACCCGTCCAAATAACCCGTAAACGAACCAGTGACCCGATAACATGCCGATCCATGACCCGTGAATAAACCCGATTAACCCAACATCCCTCATCTTAATATAAGTTCAGATAGAAAAACAAAAAAAAAAAAGAAGGTTAGAACTGACCTTGGTTTGGAAATCGACTTGTTTGCAAGCGGCTTTATAAACGTTGTCTAAAACTTGTTGGAAAGAAGGTTTGAAAGAAAGGGTTTTGTCAACCCAAACCCCATTAGCAAAAGACAACCGAGGTGCATCCTCATCATTGGGGCTACCGCCCTCAAAGATAGAGGATACAATGTGTGAATAAAGAGAGTTGAGGTTATTAGTGGAATTTGTTTTGAGGAAAGCGAGGAGTTGGTCGTGTGTTCGACCTTTGGTACCCTGGGCTAGTTTGCTGAGGACAGCATGGATAGAAAGCGGAGAGAATACAACGTTGGAGTCATGTTCTTTGGACAGAAGGTGTGCGGCAAGTGTCGTAGAGAAGTGGGTTTGATCTCTGATTGATTGTTTAAGGTCCGCAGCTTCAGCCATTGTAGAATATAGATGCGAATTTGGAGAAGAAAACAACGCTGGTATGGACGTGGATCAAGATCTATATATACACAAAATAATGAAATATATGGATATAGCTAGGCAAATGTATTTAACAACGCTACCCATTCAAATAGATTTACCTTATAAATATTATTTAAAATTTAAAATATCGTTTCCTTTTTCTTTATCATTCCTACCCAATTTAAATTTTTTTTAATGAATCAAATCGATATAGTTATAACTATAATCACTCTATCAATCAAATCGATATATTATTTAGAATTATTGTTTTCTTTTCTTTATCTGCTACTCAATTAAAACAACTCAAATATTATTCAAAAGTTATTTCGTTTCCTTTTAAATGATATAAAGTTATTTTTTATAGCTGTGTTTCTAGTGCAATACTCAACCTATCAAGACTATCCGTTCTAGGCCGCAAACGAGGAGCGAGCTTAGTGCTCACCCCTAGCCACAACAGCGTGCCCCACGCGAATAGCCGTGACACGAGCATAGACGATTGTGGTCGCGTGCGTTAACGGGAGAAAGTGAGCTTTGGTTGTGCCAGTGCTCACCCCCAGCTACAACGACGCCAAGTAATCAGATTATTTGAGAGTGAAGTCGGTGGCTCGCACCTGCGCGTTCGCGACCCACAACGGATATACTCATCTAAATTTACCGTACTTTTTGAAATACATATCAAACTTGGCTTTCATGTGCAATACTCGGTCTTGTGAAAATATGAGAAGTCATGAGAAGTCTATTTCATTCATTCACATATTTATATCATATATTAGGGGTGTTCGGAATTGGATTTGGATTCGAAAAATTCAGAATAGTTCGATTCGATTACCAAGAATTCGATTTGATTATTAAGAATTCGAATTCGATTCAATTCGAATTCGAGTCCAGTAAATCGAATACGAATTTATGATTTTAAATTCGATTCAATTCGATTCGAAATTCGAATAAAAACTGCACATGTATATTTTTTAAATATATATACACACATACACAAGTTACATACACAAATATACACATTGAAAAATAGAACTTCTAAATTTTGGTTGACCTCTAAAAACTCATACTACCTACAAGATAATTATGTTGTGTTTTATTTTTAGCAAGTTATATGCCCTGCTGTGTTTTATGTTCAGCAAGATCATCACGCTATATTTTATTTTTAGTAAGTTATATGACCTGACGTGTTTTATGTTCAGCAAGATCATCATACTGTGCTTTATTTTCAGCAAGTTATATAACCTGTTGTGTTCTATGTTCAGCAAGATCATCGTATTGTGTTCTATTTTCAGTAAGTTATATGACCTGCTGTGTTTTATATTCAACAAGATCATTATGCATTTTTTTTTCAGAATTTGCATTTATAAATATGTAAAGATTTGAAACAATCCCTTAAATCTCTCATATTGATTATGAGATTGAGTTTTAAAAAAAATGAATATTTATATAATTACTTTATTGCCCTTTTTATTAAAATAAAACCCTGTCACGTGTCAATCTCACAAACCTTCTTACGCTTCTCACAAAAAGAGGCATTTGTAGCCGAACATCTACGCCCTCTCTCTCTCTCTCTCTCTCACACACACACACACATATATATATATATATTACTATTTATACTTATAATACATTGTTAACACCATACTTCTGGTGATACTAAATAGGTATTTGGGGACCTAAATATATATACTGATACTACTAGACAAGGTGGGTTGTCTCGTTAAAAACCTTATTAAGAAAACCTAGTGGGAAAAAACTTAGTTAAGGCAAAAAGTGTACAATGTGTATAATTCTCCCTTAAATTTAACAAACATATTTCAATCTTCGAAGACCGATTTTATGCGATAGCTGCTCGAAACTGCTTCTAGGTAGAGATTTTGTGAAGAGGTCTGCAAGATTTTCATTTGACTTGACCTGACGAACATCAATTTCACCTTCTTTCTGTAACTCATACGTCGAGAAAAACTTTGGTCAGATGTGCTTAGGTCCATCACCCTTGATGTAACCTTCTTTGATTTGA
Organism: Ambrosia x helenae; assembly: GCA_030844895.1. Lineage (NCBI taxonomy): Eukaryota > Viridiplantae > Streptophyta > Magnoliopsida > Asterales > Asteraceae > Ambrosia > Ambrosia x helenae. The sequence goes on from JAUTDX010000976.1 coordinate 59,902, forward strand.
GCTATGCAAGCAGCATTGTCAAATAATTGTTCGGTTCTTCATAATTTGTTCTAATCCGCATGCTTATTGTATGTGCTTAATCATTGATCTCAACCACACACACTCTCGAATGACATCATATAGTGCTATCAATTCAGCATGATTTGATGATGATTCTGTAAGTGTTTGCTTAGTTGAACTCGAAGAAAATGTTATGCCGCCATATGTGAATAAATAACATGTTTGAGATTTTGCTTTATGTGAATCTGATAGATATTCAGCATCGGCATACCCAACAAGCTTAGAATCTTTATCTTTCTGGTAGAAAACACCCAAGTCTTGTGTCCCACGAATATATCGGAATGTATGTTTTATACCATTCCAATGTCTACGTGTTGGGTCGAACTATATCTTGCTATAGTTCATGTAACAAGAATGCAATATCAGGTCTCGTGTTAATTGCAAGACACATAAAGGTACCGATCGCACTTAAGTACATTACTTATGGACCAAGTACTTCTTCGCCTTATTTTTTAGGGTGATAAGGATTCTTATGTGGGCTAAATGGATGAGCTTTGTCCATATTAAAATGTACTAACATTTTCTGGATGTAGTTTGACTTATGGACGAATGTACCGTTACGAAAATGCTTGAACTGCAGGCCAAGACATAATTTTGTTGTACTATGGTCTCTTATTTCGAATTGTCTCTTAAATATATTAGAAGTGTTTTCATTCTCTTTGGGAGATCCAATATTATTCTATCATCAATATAGACTGCTATTATAGTGAAATTTGAGAGTGATCTTTTTATAAAGACACATAGGTTGATTACATGAGAGTTGTACCCTTCTTTTTCGAGATACTCACTGAGTCGATTATACCACATACGACCAGATTGGTTAAGACTATATAAAGACCTTTTTAGCTTTATAGCACACATATGTCGACGCATCGATTTTAATGCTTCAGGGATTTTTAATCCTTTAGGGATTTTCATGTATATGTCATTTTCAAGTGCTTCGTACAAGTATGCGGTGACAACATCCCTAAGACTCATTTGAAATCCATTTGATTTCTAATTGGTCTTGCAATATCAAATGGATTTCCTCATGATCAACTCTCAGGATTTGGGAAAACCCTTGTGCTACAAGGCGTGTCTTATATCGTACAATCTCATTCTTTTCCTTTCTTTTTATAGCAAACACCCATTCGGACCACAGGCCCGATAACCTTTCGCTTTTCAAGTTAACCTAACTTAGCCTTTATGGCCTTTTGCCATTTTGGCCAATCAATTCTGTGCATGCACTCTTCTAGAGTTTTAGGTATGTAATCATTTTCATTTATTGCATTTTTTGCTATAGTATATGCAAATATATAATCAATTCGTATTTCATTTTGGTTCCATATTGTACTATTTTATACATAATTGATACAAATCTCATTTTCGTTTGTACTAGTGTGTCTTCTCGAATTTCACTTTTCTCTTGAATTATAGTAGTCTCTTCTGGGAAATTTACCTTTTTTGGGATTTCATTTACTAATTTTCATCAACTGTTTTATTCTACTCTTTTTGTTTACCTGGGTTCTTATCTTGGGAACCTATTGGTCTCCTATGCTTTCTTTGTATAGTAATCACATATGGGATTATTTCAATTAGAGCGAGTGCATTTGATGCTGGTATATGTGACTTTGTCACTCTATTTGTATTTGTGAACGCATTTGGTAATTCATCTGCTATTCTTTGCAAATGTATAATCTTTTGGACTTCAGATTCACATTGACCACTTCAGGGGTCCAAATTTGATAACGATGATCCATTCCATGTTATCTTTTGTGTTACCAATTTTCTTTCGTCTTATATCCCCTTAAGACTGGGAATATTGTCTAATTAAAATGACAATTAGCAAATTGTGTTGTAAACATGTCACCCGCTAATGGTTCTAAATATTAAATAATAAACAGGGAGTTATAACCAATGCAAATGCCCATTCTTCTCTGTGGTCCCATTATGGTACGTTGTGGTGACGATATTGGTACATATACGGCACAACCAAATATTTTTGTGTTGGTAAACATTTGGTCTCTTCCAGAGACCAATCGTAATGGGGAGTATTCATGATCAACAGTTGGCCTTAATCTGATTAGTGCAACGACATGTAGAATAGTATGCCCCAATACAGATGATGGCAATTTGCATCTTATTACGAGAGGTCTATCGATTAACTGTAATCGTTTAATTAATGATTCAACTAAACCATTTTGTTCGTGAACATGAGCTACTGGATGTTCAACATTCATCCCAATTGACATGCAAAATTCGTTAAAAGCTTGTGATGTGAATTCACCAGCATTATCCATTTGGATGGTTTTAATTTGATTCAAAGGATATTAGTTCTAAACTGAATGCTTTGAGCTAATAGTCAGGCAAACGCTACGTTTGGGGTACTAAAATACTCACATGCAACCACCGCGATGAGGCGTCAATTAAGACCAAGAAATAGCGGAATAGACCACATGGAGGATGTATAGGCCCACAAATGTCCCCTTGGATTCTTTCTAAAAATGAAGGGGTTTCTTGTTTTAGTCTAGTTGGTGAGGATTACCCAATGAGCATGTCGCACATGATAAATCTTGTGGCAGTAATACTTTTAAATTTTTAAGAAGGTGCCCACTTGCAATTTTTATTTTTCGTCTCATCATTATGGCAACATTTAACACATGTTAGTTTTTTCTTTGTCCCTTTTGTCTGTCTGCTCTTACCTTTTTTTGTATGTTTTGATTGATTGTGTCGCCGTTTTCAAACCTTTTTATGGATGTCCTATTATAATTCTTCGATTCCCAAAGAAGATGGGAGGGGTATGCGAGATATGATAACACATGTTAGGGGTAACTCGTGATGAGATAACACGTGTTAGGAATAACACATGTTTAACAGTGGACCACATACGGGAACTAACACCTACCATTCATTATAGGGTTATATAAATATTTGATATTTGTACATCACATGTTAAGGCAGAATATTTCGACAAAAGAGTAAAAGTTTATTAGGCACAAACAAAGTTTTTGTAACATGTGTTATCCCATCTCACATGCCCTCCCATCTTGCTGGCGAATCAAAAAATTATGAAAAAAAATTGCATCAAAGGTATCTATAAGTTGCATGTTGTTAACATATGTTACCCTATCTTTCTTACCACTATAATTTTCACTTCATAAGTTTACTAGGAAATAAAAAGCATACAAACTATTAACACACATTATTACAAACTATCATTACAAACTATTGCAAAAAAGAGATAAACCTACCCAGGAATTCAAATGAACTGCATTGAAGGGGTAACATGTGTTAATGTCGCGTAAGAGGTTAACATGTGTTATTTGGTAACATTTATTAAACTTGTATTTAATGTCGGCCCTTTTTACTTCATAAGTTTAATGAGAAAATAGAGCATACAAACTATTAACACACATTATTACAAAGTATCATTACAAACTATTGACCACTTTAATAAAATAAATCTAGTAATTCTATAAATTGAATACCAAAAAGAAGACGTTATTCAAAAGTTTTTCTACATATTTTTCTCTGCTTCCTTGGACTTCGTATGTTAACATAACCGGTGGGGGGTCGTCGTTATCAACTGCAAAACAATAGATGAGGTGTTAAACAGTGTGACCAACTCATTATCTAAACATACTAACAGAAGTAACACATGTTAACCCAGTCAGGCATTTCATCAAAGACATGGAGTGCATATATCCAAAACACATAAGACATTATAATTATCTTCCATACATTCACCATTAACTTTAAATGGACATCCATATATCCAAAACACAAAAAGACCTTATAACTAGCTTCCATACAATCACCATTAACTTCTAACATACTAACAGAAGTAACACATGTTAACGCAGTCAGGCATTTCATCAAACACATGGAGTGCATATATCCAAAACACAAAAAGACATTATAAAAAAAACAGAACCAGTGAAAAAGAATCTAATCAACAACAAATAACAAGTAAAACACAACATTACATTCTGCACTTAAATTAACACAAAAACAACAATATTATCCACTCAGGCATTTCATCAAACACATGGAGTGCATAAACTTTAATCAACAAATTTACCTATGATCTTTATGGTGGGTCAAAAAATAAGAATAGAGAGCATCAACACAGCTTAAAAAAATGTTTACACATAGTCGCTGAAAAAATCTAGCAACGACCCAAAACAGAACACAGAGACAAAAACAAACCTAATAAAAAAACATAACTCCAACAAGGGCAAAAACAAAAAACACTAACCTCGATCCATGTTATGCACCTGGTACATCTTCATCGACTGGGAAATTTTAGCTACTATCAAACCATGTTACGCACTTAATGGATCTTCATCAACTGAGAAATTGTTACGAAGAACATTTCGAGGAGGAGATATGATCATCATCGGGTGTTCAGAAGATTTTCATGAAATCCATTTTAGGGTGAGAAATGAGATAAAGTTTTTGAGATCTTGATGAAAATGGGGGAATGGGAGGGAATGGTGTATGAAAATGGAATTTGAGTTTGAATTATTGAAAGTTTTAATCAGAGAAAGAGATGGAGATATAATCAGAGTAAAGAGAAAGGAAGAAGAAGAGGAAGAGGGAGATTGTAATTATGGGGGGTTGGACTTGAGTGGTGATAGGTGATTGACAAGTGGGTTATGAAGTCAAATTACTTTCTTACCCTTCTAATGTTATTAAATTGATTTTTTAGATGGGTGGGATATAGCTTAATTCTAACCACAAATAAGGTTTCCAAGGTTTTCTAGTTTAGGAGGGTTTCTCCTGGATACTTATATATATATATATATATATATAGGATCTGGATCATATGAAAACTCACATGAGTTGTGAGAACTAGAGAACTCCATTGGACCATTCACAAAGTGACACCTCATCAGCTTTATAGTTTTTTGTATTTTTTAAATTAAGGGCTATTAAGTCTTTTGCCAACAATAATTAGGGGTAGTTAATTAGTAATAACATCCCACCCCTACCCCACCCCCACCCCAAGTAAAATCTTTTAAATAACAATAATAATAATAATAATAATAATAATAATAATCATAAAAATCTCACACCTTTCTCTCACACACACATCAGATTCTCTCTCTCTCTCTAAAAAAAACAAGAAAAACCAGATCTGGGGGATGGGATGGCTGACGGGTTGAAGACGATGGTGGTGGTGGCAGAGGGGTGGTGGGAGACGACGCTGGGAGGCGGTGGTGGTGGCTGAGGGGTGGTGGAAGACGACGTAGGTGGATCTGTGGTGGGTTTGATGATGCAGGGCTGAAGGACGGCGGTGGAGGTTCGATGGTGCAGGGCTGAAGGATGGCGGCGATTACGATGGTGGTGGCTTTAGGGTTTTGAACGTGGTGGCTTAGGGTTTTGAACGTGGTGATGGTGGTGGTGGTGGTGGTCTGTTTGATGACGATGACGATGGTGGTGGCTTAGGGTTTTGAACGTGGGAGGTGGTTGAACGATGGTGATGGTGGCCCGGTGATGGTGGTGGTGGCCCGGTGATGGTGGTGGTGGTCCGGTGATGGTGGGCTGAAAGTATGTTTTTTTTATTATTATTGTTGTTGTTATTATTGTTATTATTATTATTATTTCTGTGTTTATTATTATTGTTATTATTATTATTTTATTTATTATTATTATTTCTGTTGTTATTATTATTATTATTATTATTTCTGTTATTTTTATTATTATTATTATTATTATTATTATTATTATTTCTGTTTTTATTATTATTTTTTGTTATTTTTTTGTTATTAATATTAAATTTTTCTGTTATTGTTATTGTTATTGTTGTTGTTGTTGTTGTTGTTGTTGTTGTTGTTATTGTTATTGTTATTGTTATTGTTATTGTTATTATTATTATGTGTTAGAAGATGATAATGTTTTGATAAATGATGATGATGGTTTTTTTATGTTGAAAGATTTCGGGGTTTTTGTCAGGAGATGACGCTTTGCATTTAAGGAGCCGATGCTGTGGAGACGACGATGAGTGGTGTAGTATCTTGTAAGAAAACACTGGTGTTTACACCGGCGTAAACATCAGTTTACACTAGCGTAAACATTAGTTTACACCGGCGTAAACATGAATGTATAGACGTTTTTTATATAAGAATACACCGTTTAGTTTCACACACAGTGTAAACGTTTTTGATGTAAGAAAACACCTACACACAGTGTAAGTATGAATGTATAGTCGTTTTGATGTAAGAAAACACTGGTGTAAAACATCAGTTACACCAGTGTAAATATGAATGTATAGTCGTTTGTTTTTTTACACTTTGTGTATTTTTTTTTAAATGTTCTGTAGGGCAGATTTACACCATTTTATGTTTTATTTGGTTTTTTTTACATTAGCGTAATTGTTGTAAAAGTTTGTATTTTTGGAAGATTTACACTGGTGTAAATAATTACACCAGTGTAAAAACGAGAGTGATATTACAAAATGTTCAAATTTGATTTTTTGTTTTAAAAAATTAAATTAATTAAAAAAATCAATTAAAGGTTGAAAAAATTAAATAATATTTTATTATTTTAATTAAAATACTAAAATAAAGTTTAATAAATCAGATTTGCTTTTAATAATGAAATAAAAATTAACATAATATTATATTTAAAATCTTCTCTCTCTCTCATGCATTTTTACTTAAATACCCCTAATTGTACTTAAACACATTAAAAAACTACTTATTAATCAAGTAAAGACAAAATACCCATCTTTTGATCTCAACCATTGGATCATCAAGATCAATGGTCCACAGGAGTTCTCTAGTTCTCACAACTCACCTTAGTTCTCACATGATCCTAACCCTATATATATATATATATATATATAGGGGATGGATAAAGAGGAAACCCCATCTTTATGAAAAACCCTTTTAACTCTATGGTGACCATTGATCAAACTTGATCAATGGTCCTTAATTAATTGTTTATAATAATAGAAAGCCACTTGCATTTATGTGGTTGTAATGAGATCAAGGGTAAATGAGTCATTAAAGCAAGTGGGCCAATTTAATTTTCTGAATCCTAGGTTTAAAAAGGTTGATTTGACACTTGTCAAGTCACCTCTCTCCTACTTTATGACACTTTCTCCAGCACGAAAAATTAACATACGTTAGTGTTGTGATGCAAAATTCTGACCTCGTGTGAGACATCGCTAACATGTGTTACCAGGCATATACTAAGAGAACATAATAAAAGATCACATAAAATGTGTATTTATTTAATAAATGATAAAAACGATCATTACAATCAATACTAAAAATGTATCAAAAAAGTTTTCATAAATACATAATTATTTGTGAATGATAAAAAACTATCATAACAACATAAAAAAGATCTAGCTATGCTTCGTTCTTGATACTCATCTTCATCTTTAACACAAAACATCTCTTCACCTAACACACGTTAGTTAGGCATATACTACGTATGTCATATGAACACTAACACTTGTTAGTTAGGTATATACTAGCATGTGTTAGCATCACTAACATGTGTATAAACAATACCAAATCTGCAATGCCATGTGTATCGTACTCAATTTGAAGTGCCAAGTGTAAAATACTGAAACATGTGTATAAACAACACTAAACGCGATTTTTACAACTATCTTAATACAACTACTCAAATACAATTAATATGGTTTGAAATCCAACAATACATCAGTAGCTTGTGTTAGCATATTCTAAAACATATGTTTTACTGAAACTAATGTATTTCATATGGACCCTAACACCTGTTAGTTGGGCATATAATAGCATGTGTTAGCATCACTAACGTGTGTGAGCATACAAGACTCGGACTGCAAAAAATAGACACAATTCTAAGTGGTTCCTACTTGACACAAAAATCACGTTGCTTTTAAATAATAATAATGATAATAATATATTAAATGATAATAAATACCCAAAACTCAAATTGCTTTTAAAAAATAATAAAAAAAATAAGCTCGTGACCCAAAATTCTTAAAACAAAACATCAAATTCTTATAACAAAACATATGTTTAGCATATTCTAAAACATATGTTTTACTGAATATAATGTATGTCATATGGACCCTAACAACTGTTAGTTGGGTATATAGTAGCATGTGTTAGCATCACTAACGTGTGTGAGCATACAAGATTCGAACCGCAAAAAATAGAATGTACCCTATACGAGTTCATAACAATTTCACTTGCCAAAAATTTATTAAACATAATACAAAAATTATTTAAACACCCTATTCACCAAAAGATTAAAAATTTATAATCCTTATAAAAAAAAACATCACTTACCACAGCCACATCACCAACGCCTCCTTCTTCCAATAGCCTACTCGTGAAAACCAACACTGGAACAGATAACATGTGTTAGCATATACTAACATAAAAAAGACTACAAAATTATTCATCAATCACATGTGACCTGTCAACCTCATGTCCTCAATCTAATAAAAATCTAACATAAACAAAATAATAATAATAAAAAAAATAAAAAAACGTTAACATAAGTTTTTTTTCATTCAAGCATTTGATCGAACACTTGGTATGCGAACAAAAACTATCCCTAAAACACTATTATTATTATTCTAACAAAACCCAAAACCTAACTACAAACAAATATTTCAAAACTCAGCAAGATTCAAATTTGATTAACACCAAAATATCCAGATCCAGATCTAGCTTATTATAATAATAATAATAATAATAATAATAATAATAATAATAATAATAATAATAATAATAATAATAATAATAATAGTCTAGATACAGAAACATGACTTCATAATATACGATTTTAGAAGACAATATTATTATTATTGAAAACAATTACGGTGGTGTACATACTATGATAGACCTGATGCTAATGCGCTGGTGAGATAAACAATTAGTCAAACATAAAAATAAAAGAATTAAATCTTGTCACCATAGGCTTCATTGCTTGAATGCTTGATTTGTTATGGTCTCTAACACAAGCTCCAGCCCAAATGCTTTTAAACTCAGCCCACTTAGAAATAACTTTACAATCCAATATAGCATCTTCGTTTCCTGCATGTAATTTCCACCCACAATTTATATTTGAGAAATATTAAATTTCGTTCATGAGTTTCCCTCATATGACAGAGAAGGGGGAGGGTAGAGAGAGATGGCAGAGAAAGATTCAGTAAATTGAATTTGAAAAAAATGAAGAGAGAGGGGGGAAAACAATTTATATAGTGAGAGAGAAGGGGGTGATGAAAAAGACCAAACTAACCTTGTTAATATAATAGAGAGTAATTATGGGTGGGATGATGTGGAAGCATGTGGACCAAGCATTGGGTTTATTAAAGTTTTTCATCTATAGTGGGTTTTTTGCATATACTTCCCATATATATATATATATATATATATATATATATATATATATATATATATATATATATATATAGGGAAGGGATAGTTTGAGAACTCACTTGAGTTGTGAGAACCATAGGAACTCTTTTGGACCCTTGATCTTGATGATCTAATGGTTGAGATTAAAAGATGGGAGTTTTTGTCTTGACTTGGTTAATAAGTATTTTTTTAATCTAATAAAGTACATTAAGGGGTATTAAGGTAAAAACACCATGTGAGAGAAATAATTAAATATAATATCATATTAATTTGTTATCCAATCATTTAAAATATCATATTTTTTAAACTTTATTTTATTTTTTTAATTAACTTACTTTTTTTAAAACAAAAAATCAAATGTAAAGTCTGTCTTCTCTCTCTCGTTTTTACACTGGTGTAATTATTTACACTAGTGTAATTAACTTACTTTTTTTTAAAACAAAAAATCAAATGTAAAGTCTGTCTTCTCTCTATCGTTTTTACACTGGTGTAATTATTTTACACCAGTGTTTATTTACGTCTAAAAATAACCAACCATCCATAGATTTGTTTGATTTACACTGGTGTAGTGTAAAATCTGCCATACACACAACTTTTCAAAAAATTTATATATAATGAGGATGATTTACACTGGTGTAATACACCAGTGTAAAATCTGTCATACGCAAAACTTCTCCAAAAATTTGTAT
>JAUTDX010000976.1:72500-89123 GCA_030844895.1 Ambrosia x helenae
ATAGAAATGATAAGCATAGTTTTCAACATAAAGCTTTCATGGTCAGTAAATCCATTATTGATTTACGTTGGTGTACATTAGGAAATACTGATGTGCTTCGTGGGAAAAAAAATAGAGCTGAATATCTGATTTACATTGGCGTAAAAATATTTTGCATTCGTTTTTGTTAAATCTATTTTTTGTGGTTTTACCTTTTGATCGTTAAATGTTTGGGTTTTTTGGTTTGTAGGATCTTTGTTTGAGTGAGGCCAGTTTTGGCATCGGGGAGGAACGTTTTGGCACCCCGGGGTTCTTGGTTTGGCGCAACGAATGATATGGAGGTTAAAGAAGGTTAGTGTTACATAAGTTAGTGTACTTACACTCGTGTCGTTGGTGTCGTTGGTGTCGTTGGTGTACTTACACTCGTGTCGTTGGTGTCGTTGAATGGTTTCAATGGTGTCGTTGGTGTATATGGTGTCGTTGGTGTACTTACACTGGTGTACTTACACTGGTGTACTTACACTGGTGTACTTACACTGGTGTATTTACACTGGTGTAAATTGATTTAAGTTATGTTTTTGCAGGCCAGGATCTTATTTGTTGAAGAGTTTACACGGTGTAATTGCTTGAGCTAGTGGACAAGATAGTTTAGATGTAGGTTTCTGTGGATTTTTTGTAATTTGGATATGTTTTTCGTATTCTTACACTGGTGTATTTGATTAATGGCAACTTTTATTGCAAGATTTTATAATTTTGGTATGTTTTTCGTTTTGTTACACTGGTGTAATTTGTTGAAGTTAGTGGTGTATTTTAAAAATTAAATCAGAATTTAAAACATAAGTAAAAAAAAAATCTGATTGTTAAATATTTTAATAAAATATTAATATAATATTATATTTGTTATTCTTCTCTCTCATGGTTAAGATTACTAAACTACCCTTAAGCCTTTTTATTTTAATTAAAAAATCTGATTATTATTTATCATACCACTAAAAGACAAAAAAATCACAAGAATGAATCTCAACCATTGGATGACAAAGATCAATGGTCAAAAAGTGGTTCCTATGGTTCTCTCAACTCAGGGTGGTTTTCAAAGTATCCTAACCCTATATATATATATATATATATAATGCGTCATTGATAATTAGTTTACAAAAAAAATCAATATATACATATATATAATTGTATTCCGGCTTGTCGATCTTCGGAAATTTCAATCCAAGCACGAAACAACGTTGTTTTCTCTTCTTTTGTCCACGGCGTCGCTTGCCGTTTCGGACATGTCTCTTGTTCGGACGTTTGGGTCGTCTTTTTTGAAGTTTCACCTCTTCCGCCCTTCTTTTGTCCACGTTTTTGTTTTTGACCAACCTTTGTTGTGTACCCGAAATAACAAATCCGGAGACGGGGGTGGCATTTGGATAAGGTTGTGGTAAAATTCTGTGTTGGTAACTGGTGTGTGCGGGTGTTTCAATAAAACTTAACTTATTTTCAAAAAGGACAAAGTCCCGAGAGAAGTGCCAAAAGTTTTGGTGACAAGGTGAGTAAGTTAGAAAAAAGTAAGACACTTGCAAGTTTTAAATTTATAATTTAAAACGATAGTTGCTCAACGTTCTAAATCCAGCACAATAGGGAAGCGCACCTATCGTGTATAGTATAGAAATGTGCAAGTACCAAGTATCGAATCTGTGGAAACGATTTTTTACTACTCAGCTTCCTAAAATTGCTAATAAGACCGTTTTAAACTGCGTGAAGAAAAAGTAAAGTAAAAAGAGAGATATAAACTTTTAAGAAAAATCAATGACAAAACAATGGTGTTGCTTTGGGATCAGATGGAACCTGGTATGATGATTAGTTATCTTTATTTTAAGTGGTGTGTTCGAGTTGCGCACTTTTGCTTAACTTACAATTGCTACTACATTTTCTAGAGGTGACTGTTCTCGCATAACTTACAAACAACTGTGTTCTTAATGTTATTTTGAGGGTCTCCCGAATCGGTAAGCTCACCTCTCAACACTGAAAAGAAAGTGACTCGAGACTGTGTCTACTCAAACCCGAATTACCCACCTCCTAATGTTGCGATATAAACATCAAACTATTTTAAACTTTTATGAATAACTTGCCGGTGGCCGGAGCATGACCGAACAAGTTACCACTTAATATCATAGAAGAGTCGTGACTAACCAGAACACGTGCATCCCTACTTGATTTAATTAACTTGTCAAAAAGTGAGTGGTCTATTATTAACTGTGCGGCAGTATAATAATGGAAGAAAATAAAGACCGTTTTCTCTCAACACGGGTTCATCAATCCATAACCTGGGCCAAAGCTATCACATAGACAATGAAGCTAAGTCGCAAGATTAAGTCTTGACTTATCACTAGGACCAAGTATAAAGACCGTACCGACCCTGAATGAGATCTTGATAGTAGAGGATTAAGCCACTAAGTGTGTGTATTTCTTCCCACAAATGGGCTAATCACTACTCGCGTGATTAGGTTAGCTCACAAGTGCATAGGTTTTTACACACCATGGGTACACTCATGAGTCCTCCCACTTCCTATCAAGACACCCATAAGACCAAAGACTAAGTGATTTATTAATTAAATTATTAAACAAAGTTTAGAATAGTAAGAATTATTAAGAACACAAAACACCACTTTAAAATAAAAGATAAACGATACTAATTCATACCAAGTTTCCATCATCACCCTAGCAACACCAATAGAAATCTAGCATAGCATGGTTGATACAACAAGCTCACAAGGTTGGGTTTGTGTACAAGACATGATGAAGGTTGTATGGAGATTTCTAAGGGTTTTGGATGATTTTGGGTGGGTTCTCTCTTGGCCAAGGTGTTTATGGAGTGATCCCAGGCTCCAAAGGACACCAACACTCCTCAAAGAGGGCAGAAACTTCATGGAGAAGTGTGGGGTTTCGAGTGAGAAGGGATGCTTCAAAATGTGGGATGGAGGCCTCTATTTATAGGCATTTCGCTCTGTCACGCCCGTGCTTCAACATTGGCACGCCCATGCTCGACAGCGGGTACTGTTGCAGAATCCTTGGTGCAGAAACTGTTGGGCTGTAGGGTGAGCATGCCCGTGCTCCTAACCCTGGCACGCCCGTGCCAACTGGTACGAGTAACCGTCTTATCAATCTTGGTCGGTTTGAGCCTTGGAGAACAAGCTGGAGTAAAGCACGGTCGTGCTATACAATGGCGGCACACACGTGCACATCCTGAAACGCTGAAATTGACCTCTGTTGACTTGGAAATGTTGACTTGTTGACCCGGGACGGTTGCACGGCCATGAGCGCGGCCGTGCCCTATCTGGCAGGGCTTCAAAGTCTTCAAATCTTTGTCTGTTTTGCGCCGTTTTGTGCGGGTTTTCACTTCTTTTCATTTACTGGACCTCCGAACATGCAATTATCAACAAGAAAGATAAATCCTGATAAAACAGAGATAAATATAAGATAGGTGATAATTATAAGTGAAAACATATCAATTTCTTGGCACATCATACATCAAACCCGTCTTCCTCAATGAAATCTAAATCCAGTGTGTAAGAGCATTCCATCCTACCCATCAAACACCCTTTTATCTTTAAATATAAAAAAAATCTACTAAAATTACACTACATCACATCCACCATTTTCTACCATCTTTATAATTTGAAAAATTGTTAGTATAGCTTTTCATATATAAAAAAAAAGTTCTATTCACCCTACATCAAAGTATGGTAACAACTGTCATGGATTTAAAAGATGCTTCTAAACGCGTGCCCTTTTTACTGTAGCAAGTATAATCTACTTTTTTGTTGTTTTACTTTTGATTTAAGAGAGAGACAGAGCAAAGAGAAAAATTGACACAAGAAAGACGGAGACATTCTTCTATGCATTCAGCATTTCGATATAAAGCCAGGTTACCTTTCAAAGCTTTTCTGTTTTTGATTATTTTCACTGATAAAATTTTTTTAGTACTTGAGCGTGTTTTATGTGTTTTTCTTTGTCGAAACCTTACGGGCATTAGCCTTTGGGGATCTTTGTTGCTTTGCATCTGTTCTAGAAAAAAATGTCATGTATTTTCCAAAAAGAACCAATTGTGTATGATCTTAATTCATCTGGTTTTTGCCTATTAATCTATGTCATCATTGTCTTTGAACAATTCTTGCTGTATTTGTTGTTAATTAATGTGGGTTTGTTTTGTTTCAGGTATGTTAATATTAGTTAAACATTGTGCGGTGGGCCCAAATGGTGGTTCGGGTAGGTCGCGGGTTCGAGGTAGGTGCTAGATATGGTGGTCTAGGGGTTGCAGCGTAATGTGGTTGTTGGGGACCTGGAGCGGCAGCGACAGCGACACTTAGGTTGTGGCTATTTTTGGTTGATGATGACGGCCGGTGGTGGTTGGGTGGTTAGTTACGACTGTGGTGTTTGGAGTGAAGGTATTAGGTGGTGAAGGGCTAGGGAGCCTAATCCAGGCGGAGGCGATGCCCCTATCCCATAAACAGGAATCCTGGCACCATGCTTCCTCCACGGCGCTGGCAAAGCAAAGAGGCAGCCAGCGCGCAAGGTAGCCAAGTGATAAAGAACACACAACAGCTGATAAGCGCGTAAGCCCACGCGCAGCATCTTCCCTTATCACTTTGGGTATGAGGAACAGAAGATAACAAAAGGAAGATTCAGCAGGACCTCTGGCACAGTACGCGCCAATGAGAAGGCGACAAGTGGCAAGAGCGGTCCAACCACCACTGACAGGGACGGCGACATGACTGTGCCATGCTTCCACCATGCCGTCATCAACAGTGACCAGCAAAATCCCCTGCTGATGTCAGACGTCGCATCAGGTGGCAGAGGCATGGTCAACGACTGTGGCCAGGGTTAAGGCCGCCGTCCGCCAATCAGAGCCTGCCACGTGTCCGCCTCGAGCAACGACTATGTTGCAGCCAGACGTTATCCATAGTGATCTGCCTTTTCCCGCCATTTTCATAGGGAGCTTGGACTTGGGCTTTGACCCGGCCCAAGTAAGGATAACTTCTCGTGGGCTTCTCTACTAAGCCCACGAGTCTCCCTATAAATAAGGGAAGTTAACTCTTGCAAAGGATCTGAAATTCTTCAGTGTAACCTAGCATTAGTCTCTTGTAACTCTTTGTACTCAGTCATTAATAAGATTCCAGCTAGTTACAGTGGACGTAGGTCATACTCCGACCGAACCACTTACATCTCGTGTCTTTACTTACTCAGCACACACACATTCTCACTTTTATTTCTCATACGGGTTGAACCTAGAGGTTTGGGTAAAGGATTACTCTTGACGTAACGTAAGTATAAACCACACGGTGATTAGTGATAATCACCGTGATACTTATTGTTTCTTCATTGGCGCCATCCACGGTTAGAACAGCTCTTATCTTCATCTTTTAAACCCACCCATGGCTGAACCCAACCCTAACACTTCTGTCATTAACCGGGCCGGGGAGGTTGACACTCAGCCCCCGGAGAACCAAACCACACCACGCACTGTCATCAAGCAACCCACTCACGACTCGAGAAGCCAGCTATCGAGGTCCGTGATGTGGACTCCGACGACAACAGCAGTGCCAGCTCTGAGGAAGACCCAGACCAGTGGCTCCTCCGTCAGAACACCAAGAGCGCTGCGATTTACCAGCGAAAGCTCTTGCAGCAAGCCATAAAGAAGGGCAAGGCCCTCACTTATGATACCCCACCAAAAAGGGGTACAGAAACAAAGATTTGGCCGTCCAAGGTAATGGTCGTAGCGGGGAGCTCGGCGGAGACGCCATAGCTCGGGGCTACGCGAAGTCACGGGACGAGTCAGATGGCTACGAGTCATCCAGTAGTGGCTCCAGCCACAAAGGAAAGAAAACACAGTCATCGTTCACGCCACAACGACGAGGACGATGACTTGGTCAGGCCATTCAGACCAAAGGCCTTCGCTGAAAAATCCAAGTTGTTGCTCGCATAGCAACCGCCAAAATCCCCAGGAAAGCTAAGCTTCCTAGCAGCATCGGTAGATACGATGGCCTGCGTGACCCTGATGATCATGTGCATGACTTTGAGTGCGCGGGAATGTCGGTCGACTGACCCGTCCAGGTCTGGTGCTACTTATTCGCCCAAACCTTGACGGGGCAGCTAGGGTCTGGTTCGACAACCTTCCGCAGGGAGCGTTAAGGACTTTCAATGACCTCACCGATAAATTCGGCAGTCATTTCTCACACTTGCGTAAGCATAAAAAGATAAGGCGCATATTTGTATGTCGCCGACATGATCACGAGTCAATAGAGGATTTCATTGTCCGATTCAACAAAGAAGGCTTGCAAATAGGCTGTGGAAAGGAATCACGCGGGCAGCATTCATACACAATGTGCGCAACCCGGAACTCATGAAATGCCTCAGGGCAAAGATGGCATTCCGGAGTCCTGGGACGAACTCGTCCACTCCGCAAAAATATGCCTCCTCCGAGAAATCCTTCAACCAGATGCACGGCTTCCAACCGCAAACACCATAATAATAATATAAACACAAAAACAAATCTGTTTGGAGTCGCATCTCAGGCACCACCGACGAGGGAAAGTACTCCCCAACTGGTGATGCCCGCCAAATCATTAGCCCAAAACAATCGCGGGACTAGCGTGGACACTCAAGAAGAACCACGATTGGACCCCGCTAGCAAAGACACCATCTCAAGTTCTGAAAACTGAGCATGTCACGTTGAAGGAGCCCAATCCCCTTGGGAAAAGGAGGAACATGGACAGAAGCAAGTTCTGTGAGTATCACAATGACTTCGGCCATATCACAGACAACTGTTACAGTTTGAGGATGGAGATTGAGGCCACGCTGAAGTCTGGTCAGCTCGGTCACTTAGTAAAGAATGTCCACCGCACTAGCAAGGGCCAAGTAGGCGAGGAAAACCAAGCGGAGGGGTCACGGAAGAAAATCCGGGACCTCAACATCATGCCGCCACGCTGATTCCTCATCATCACTGCAATATGACAAGGCATGGCAAAAACACACAACACGGAAAGCGCACCAGCGCACAACGCTTGACGATTCATGGAAAAAGGCCGACGTCCTCATGCACGGGTCAGGGGCGGCGCTTCTCTACTGCCCCACTTGTCATAACCGCAGTCATACATTACCGCACGCGGTACATGTCCTGGATGGCGGCAGCAGCACTGACATCATGTACGAGCAATGTTTTCAACAACTGGATGAAGAAGACAAAGCAAAGCTCATACCAGTCAATGAACACATCTCTGGTTTCATTCATGAGACCATCATGCCACGGGGCATGCTCTCCATGCCAGTCACGTGGTCTGACAGCACCCATGAGCGCACGGAAGTATGCGACTTCATGGTCTTGCCAGCCACCTCCAATCACGATATACTCCTGGGACGGGAAGGCATCGCACGCTTTAACGCCAATGCTTCCACAGCGCACGCAATGGTGGCTTCCCAACCAAGATAGGCATTGCTTTCATCAGAGGTGATAAAGACTGCCATGTCACAGAAGCGGCCAAGCCTCAAAAAATGATCAAGACAAACGCCCGTACGGAGCGGAAGAATGGGTACTCAACCTAAATATCCGGAGCAAACGGTGTTCATTGGCATGAAATCTCCGAGACCATACGCAATCATCTGAAGCAGCTCCTAATCAGCAACATGGACATCTTCGCCTGGCAGCCGGCAGACATGGTCAGTGTCCCCCGCGAAATAGCGGAGCAACAGGCTTAATGTCCACCGCTCCATAGAGCCAATAGTGCAAAAGAAGCGCAGTATGGGCCATAGAGAAAACAAAGGCCATGAACGAACAAGTCACCGAGCTGCTCAACGCGGGCATCCTCCGCCCATCAGATACCAAACTTGGGTGGCCAACCCCGTCATGGTCGCAAAAGCTAATGGAGGGTGGCGATGTGCGTCTATTACAAGGATATCAACAAGGCGTGTCCAAAGGATTGTTATCCTTTGCCAGAAATCGATCTAAAGGTGGATTATCTCGCCCCTTATCGGTTCAAGTATTTCCTGGACGCATATATAGGGTACCACCAGATCCAGATGGCTAAGGAGGACGAAGACAAGACAGAGTTCCGCACCGACGCAGGCATCTTCTGCTACACCAAGATGCCCTTCGGTTTGGAAATGCGGGCGCCACGTACCAGTGCTAATGGACACAGCTTTATCAACGAAATCGGCGTACGACTTGAAGTGTACGTCGATGACCTTGTAATCAAAAGCAAGGAAGAGGTTGACATGCTCCGGGATATTCAGCAAACGTTCAATCAGCTGCGTAAAGTGCGCATGAAATTGAATCCGAGCAAGTGTTCATTCGGGATGGAAGAAGGCAAGTTCCTGGGCATCATAGTAACGCAGGATGGTTTCCGCGCCAACCCAGAAAAGTACAAGCCATCGAAAGAATGCCATCACCCACTTCCGTCAAAGAGGTACAAACGCTAATGGGCCGCCTTGTCGCCCTCAACCGATTTCCGTCCAACTACGCTTCAAAGTCGTTCCCGTTGTGGACACTTTGAAGAATTGTTTGAGAAGAGTAACTTCCGCTGGACCCCAGAAGCGGAATCTGCATTCCAAGCAATGAAGCAATGCTTAATGAACCTTCCGACGCTAACAGCGCCCTTCCCAAAGAACCGTTCACGCTCTACTTGTCCGTCACCGAGCGGGCAATAGGCGCGGTCCTAATGGTTGACCGCAAGGGCGTGCAAACACCGATCTACTACATCAGCAGCACGCTGTTAGACGCGGAAACAAGGTACATAATCATGGAAAAGCTGGTCGTCGCTCTCGTCCATGCATCTAGAAGACTGCGCAGGTACTTCCAAGGCCATCCGATAAACGTCCTCACGGGACTACCGGAATAAACGAATTACTCGCCAAAGCTGAGCTATCGGGCCGCCTGGCGAAGTGGGCCATCGAGCTGGGGGAACATACGATCAACTACAAACCCGGCCCGCAATTAAGGTTCATGTCCTCGTGGACTTTGCCACAAAGATACCTGCGGATAAAGTCAAAGATTGTCAAGCGGATGTATTACCCACGCTGGCACAAGACCCATCGCAAAAGTGGTCCCTCTACACATATGGGGCTTCCAACGACGACAGCGCCGGCGCAGGGTTGCGCCTCATCAGCCCAGATAAACACGAGTTCACATACGCCATCCCCTCGACTTCAAAAGCACAAACAATGAGGCGGAATACGAAGCGTTGCTGGCAGGCCTCCGCATTGCGGAAAAAAATGGGGGCCAGGCACGTGGAGGCACACGTGGACTCGCTACTTGTCGCGCGTCAGATCAACGGATCCTACGATGCAAAAGACGAAACCATGGCCTTGTACCTGGAACAAAGCCAAACAACTCATGTGCCGATTCGACTCATGCACGGTCGAACACATCCGGCGCAGCTGGAGAACAAGCCAGCTGACGCACTGAGCAAAATGGCATCCACGGTCTTCGAACACATGGCCAAGGAAGTCCGAATTGAGGTCCTAGACAAAGCATCTGTTCCACCGCGACAAGTCAAAGTCATCCAAACAGCCAACGCGTCCTAGATGACCCCAATCAAAGCCTTCCTATCCTCCGGCACCCTGCCTGACGACAAGTCAGAGGCCCGGAAGATCAAACACAAGGCTTTACACTATCAGCTTGTAGACGGTACCCTGTAACGCCGTTCCTACCTAGGGCCACTGCTGCGCTGCGTAGATTCTGCAGACGCCTGCTTCCTCATCAGGGATATACACGAAGGAACATGCGGATTGCACGTAGGCCCACGGATGGTAGTAGCGAAGTTGATGAACGCAGGGTATTATTGGCCGGGCATGCACGTAGACGCGGTCAACGAAATTGCGCAAATGCGACAGTTTGTCGGGCAAAACCTCTGGCCAAGATTGATGGCACGCATGTCAAGAAATTCATTTGGGAGTTAATTATCTGCAGATTCGTCCTGCCAATGCAACTGGTAAGCGACAATGGCACACAATTTGAGGACCAATCCCTCAAGAATGGTTGGCTCAAATGGGTGTTCACCAAATATTAACATCAGTCGCACACCCGCAAGGCAATGGTCAAGTGGAAAGGGCAAATCACACAATAGTAGAAGGCATCAAAGCACGACTCGGAACCAAGAGAACCGGTGTGGGTAGACGAAATCCCTCATGTTTTATGGGCCTACCGCACCCTCACAAAAACTAGTAATGGCGAAACGCCATTCAGTTTGACATATGGTACCGAGGCGGTCATCCCTGCGGAATAGGTTGCCCTTCCGCAAGAGTGTTAATGGCCAAAAACACGAGACAACGATAAAGAACTCCGCTTGAACCTTGACCTACTAGAAGAACGTCGCGATCTAGCTACCATCAAAGAAGCCAAATACAAGACACAACTAGAGCACTATTACAACAAGCGCGTCAAAGAATCCGTGTTTCAAGTCGGGGACTACGTTTTCCGCAACAACGAGGCTTCCAACGCCGAAAAGGCTAAAAAACTAGCTCCTACTTGGGAAGGCCCATACAAAATACAAGAAGTACTCGGAAAAGGCACTTACGCGCTAGAAAGACTAGATGGTACACCTATCCCACGATCTTGGAATGGCGCGCAACTGCGACGCTGCTATTTGTAAAACACTTGTAACGCGGCTACACATGCCGTCCTTATCAATGAAAAACGGTTTCCTATATCTGTATTTCTACTTGTTTTTTCCGCGCCAGGGTCTTCAAGACTTAGGCAAAACTCATGTCGGACCAACACTATTGGCTGTTAAAGCAACACAAGTCTTCAAGACGCGCCTTGAGCGCGCCGGACTCGCACAACTTGCACAAAAACACAGCACACTATGTTCTTCAAGACAGGTTTACTTGCCGGACCTAACTGAGGCGCATAACACGTTGTACACGGAAAGCCCCTGTCTTCTAGACTCGTTAAACACACAAGTCGGACAAGAGGAACACATACTACACGGAAGCCCCTCTCCAAGAGCAACAGTTCTTGGAGGAAAGCCCCTCTCCTGCTCCAAAAAGGAGACGCGCTCAGTAGCTTTAATGAGTTCAGCATCTTTAGACTCAAGCTCCTTGCGCTTCTCCACATACTTCGCAGTTTATTCGGAGAGGGCCTTACACTTCTCCTCCAACTTCCGGGTCGCCGCCCGCCTCTCCTCCTGCGCCTCGGCCAGAGTTTCCTTCAAGCGCATGGTGTCTTCGTTAGTGCGCTTGCAGGCCTCCGACCACCTCCGCCTCTCCGCCGCCGCGTCCCCTTCAAGGTTAATGACTTTGGCTTCAGCCTCATGGGCGCGGCGACGGTACTTAGAGATCTCCGCCTTGAAGGAAGCCTCCTTCTCAGCAAGGCTCGCCTTCTTCGACTCAAGGCGCTCAATGTCCCGCTGCACCACCGCATCACGACGGCGTAAGGAGTCCATCATGGACAGTTGAGTCGCCTGATTCCCACATATGGCAAAAATCAAGTCAGGACGACTCAACATGTCCTGGTGAGTGTGCTCATAGAGAGGCACCACCTCACTTACAAACTCCTCGGCAGCCAGGGAATTGGAAAATAATGTATTCTCCCTGACTGGCCAGCGAGGGCGCCAGATGGCGTCACCGCCCGCCCAGCAGGAACCATCATAAAACCTAGATGGTTCCCTGCTGCCAGCCCTAGAAGACTCGCGCCTAGTTTGACGCGAGCCCTGCCCGGTACCCCCACTACCTGCCTCCAGGAGCGCCCTTTCAAAGCCATCCACTTCATGGCTCATTTTCTGAGCTTCAACCTCGGAGCGCTCCTTGGCCTCCCTCTCCTCCAGGAGTCGGGCTTTTTTCTCCAAGAACTGTTGCTCTTGGAGGCGTAAACGCTCCGCCTCCGCTGTTTCTCTCTGCCTCAGCCTTTCTTCTAGCTTCATTGGCAGCAGCACTCTTCTCAGCCTCAGCCCTCCGAAGGGCTTCATTGGCCGCCTCTGCACCTCTTTCTTCTCCCTCCACAATCGTTCCTCTTCCATCCTATCCGCCTCCGCGGACGGAGACGTAGGAGGAGGAGTAGGGACAATTTTGGGCGCAACTGCAGCAAAGAAAAACAATTACACTCAAGGAAGAACAAAGAAAGACTTGAAATATAGTGAAAGAACAACTTACCAGGCGCCTTTTTCTTAATCAGCTTCTGGAACAGAGGCTGACGAGTAGGGGCAGCGCCAATGCCTACAGAAAACATAGGCGCAAACCCCCTTGTGTTCCACCACTAGGGGAAGAAGACTTCTATTTACCAGCATCCCCAAGCGTATCCTTGGGAGCAACAACCGCTTCAGGGGCTTGTGTAACACCCTCACTCCCCTCCCCGCCAGTAGGCACAGGGGACGCTCCTTCGAGGTAGCAACGCTGCTGGCAGTGGCGCTAACAGGCTTCTTCTTCTTCTCTTCTGCAGTTTGGACGAGTCATCCTCATCCTAATCTTCAGAAGGCGACCCATCTTGCCTCCGGCGCTTAATGATTTCCCCTACTACAGCGGAAGACTCCGAGTCAGAGCTTGAAACAGGCTTCAAGGGATATCTATGTCGCCGGGGAGCGTGTTTCCAACGACCACGCCCCACAGAAGCCTTAGGAGGCTTGACAACCTCTACTGAAGAATCAGTAGAGTCGTCGCCAAAAAGGACTAACAAATAAAGGGTCGAAGGGCTCACCAGTGGTACCATACTGCTTGGGCGCGCTGTCGAGGTCAGGGTAATAGAAGCGGTCCACAAACTCCTCCAAGCAAGAAGCTTGACCCTCGGCCAACGCCCTCCATTTGATGCCCTTCTCCTCGCGGGCCGCGGGCAGCATAGAATTGAAATTTGCTCACACCTACAATAGCAAACAGTTAGTAAATATCATAAAAACAAAAGCGAAAGCAAAGAAATCACTCACCCTCTTGAGCAATGTAGGGCTCTTTGCCCGCGCGGATGCCAAGGCGGCTCATGCCAGCAGGAGGAAAAATTCCTTCCGTCAGACTCCTGAACTCCAATCTAGTAGCATTGGAGGTAAGGGTGACAAACCAAGGCTGCACCTTGTAATCCTTCATCACCGCCTTATCCGCGACCGCTGCCTATCACCAATTATCTTCCATGGCAAGCCAACAGGGATCACGCCCCTCTTCACAAAAAAGAACTTCTCCCTTCGCCCAGTGAAGAGACTTGGGGTTTATTGGTGGCCATCGGCGGCTCCTTCGGGCGAGGTTTAAAAGAGAACCACATCTCATCCCGCGCCAAGAAATAAAACACGTTGAACCGCTCAACGGAGGGTTCAACGTCCAGGGCGCGGCAAGACACCTCAAAGTGAACTAACCTCAGCATGCCAAAGGTTGTTAGTTGTGTAGGCCCAACGCCACAGCCTCCAGCGTGTCTATCTGGAAGCGGGTGGCAAGGCAGGCGGGAAAACCACACTTAGTAAAGTGGGCTTCATACAGGGCAAGTTGCCCACTCTTCGCAGAGTGAACAGTGTCCGTCGGAGATGGCAACGTTGGTTCCCACTCCGGCAAGATGTCATAGATCTTGCAAAACTCTTCGAAGGAAGATTGACTCCAAAATAGTAAGTGTTGGTCATCAATTTCCTCTCTTTGATCTTCCCCTGTTCAACTGTCACCTCCTCTTCAACCTCCTCCACCACCGGCTCTTTTACCAAGAACCTTCCCGGAAGGTGACTGACTTTCAGACAAGTCAGACATTTTCTAACAAGGTAGAGAAAAAGATATTAGAAACTGGAAATTGGGCCGGAAAAACTTGAAGATCCACCGGAATCTTCAACGGAAAGTTCGAAGTTTAAGAAAAACTTCGAAAGAAAATCTGAAGAAGATGGTGATGTGAAACAACAAGAACAATGGAGGAAGATGATCAAATGAGAAGTTTCAACTATAAATCTTCAAGATTAAAGTAATCTTTGAAGATTGAACGGAAACTCCAATTGATCGCCGGAAAATAGAGAGGAATAAGAAAGGAATATGAAAGGAAAATTGAAAGCGTAACCGTTTATGGTTGTCTCAATGAGACTTATATACTCACTGCATTAATGGCAGTGGGGACCCACAAAGGATAAGCAAACGTCACGCCTTTTCAAATTGGAGAGCCCAGATGACGCCACATGTCACAAGCGCCATCAGAAGGCTCAGATCAGCGCTGGGAAGTGGGAATGCTCCAGGCTGTCACTCCGTCAGATGGTTGACACATCACATGTCACAGTTTTAAAGTTGCAAGCGCGTGGACGCTCACGCGCCTGACACGATACACGTGCCTCATAACACGTGGCAGAATCTCAACCACTAAAGACACCAAGTGGAGCGCGTGACGACACACGCGCCTGACACCAGACGAAAGGTTGGTAACCACACCCTGATGATGTGACACACCAGTCAGCACGACAGACGACGGCCTGACACATCGGCAACCCTTAAACTTCCTCTATAAGCAACTGATCATTCGAATTCCAGGCGCATTAACTCCAATTTATGAGAGACAAATTGAATGCTATGATTCCAAATTTATTACAACTTCAGACCCGCATTTATCACTCAAGAGCATTCAATTCGTAGCACAAATTTGACGTAAAAGCAAAAAAGACGTTCCCCGCCCAACTCCTTCACAGGTAATGGCGGAACACGTCTTCCCCAGCGCAAATTTGACGTAAAAGCAAAAAAGACATTCCCCGCCCAACTCCTTCACAGGCAATGGCGGATACGTCTTTCCCCAGCACAAATTTGACGTAAAAGCAAAAAAGACGTTCCCCGCCCAACTCCTTCACAGGTAATGGCGGAACACGTCTTCCCCAGCGCAAATTTGACGTAAAAGCAAAAAAGACGTTCCCGCCCAACTCCTTCATAGGTAATGGCGGAATACGTCTTCCCCAGCACTAATTTGACGTAAAAGCAAGACGTTCCCCACATAACTTCTACACAAGTCACGGCGGAACACGTCCACGCCAACAGATCTCCAAAACAACCAGAAGCAGATGAGTTTCATCCGCGACTCGACATTTTGAGTCTAGCACTCCACCTACTCTCCATTAAAGAGCAGGAGAAGCACTAGACTAGGGGGCCTTGAAGGGATAGGGAGCCTAATCCAGGCAGAGGCGGCGCTCCTATCCCTTAAACAGGAATCCTGGCGCCATGCTTCCTCCGCGGCGCTGGAAAAGCAAAGAGCCAGCCAGCGCGCAAGGTGGCCAAGTGATAAAGAACACACAACAGCTGATAAGCGCGTAAGCCCACGCGCGGCATTCTTCCTTATCACTTTGGGTACGAGGAACAGAAGATAACAAAAGGAAGATTCAGCAGGACCTCTGGCACAGTACGCGCCAATGAGAAGGCGACAAGTGGCAAGAGTGGTCCAACCACCATGACAGGGACGGCGACATGACTGTGCCATGCTTCCACCATGCCGTCGTCAACAGTGACCAGCAGACATCCCTTGCTGATGTCAGACGTACGCATCAGGTGGCAGAGGCATGGTCAACGACTGTGACAGGGTAAGGCCGCCGTCCGCCAATCAGAGCCTGCCACGTGTCCGCCTCGAGCAACGACAATGCTGCAGCCTGACGTCATCCACAGTGATCAGCCTTTTCCCGCCATTTTCATAGGGAGCTTGGACTTGGGCTTTGACCCGGCCAAGTAAGGATAACTTCTCGTGGGCTTCTTTACTAAGCCCACGAGTCTCCCTATAAATAAGGGAAGTTAAACTCCTTGCAAAGGATCTGAAATTCTTCTTTGTAACCTAGCATTAGTCTCTTGTAACTCTTTGTACTCAGTCATTATTAAGATTCCGACTAGTTACAGTGGACGTAGGTCATACTCCGACGAACCACTTACATCTCATGTCTTTACTTACTCAGCACACACACATTCTCACTCTTATTTCTCATACGGGTTTAACCTAGAGGTTGGGGTAAAGGATTACTCTTGACGTAACGTAATTATAAACCACACGGTGATTAGTGATAATCACCGTGATACTTATTGTTTCTTCAGGTGGTCGTTCACGGTTGAGGCAGTTGTTGTTGGCCTCGAGTCTCGGGTCCTTGGCTCCCGTTCAAGCCCGGTTTTAATTGGTGTTTTGGTCACAAGTCAAGGTTGGCTTGGGACGGAAGATGTTATTCGGGTTGGGTTGGGAGTCTAGGGTCTTCGGTTTTGAAACGGGGATAAAATTAGTTTTCATGATGCAGATATTTTTTTTCATGAAAATTCGAAATAAAGTTGGGAACTTGATCACAAAATTTGGTGGTGGTGATGGTAGTGGCTCATGCTATTCAACATCCATTGTGGATGTACGTCGATATATACAATTAATTTGTGTTTGTTATAGCATTATTCTTGATAGCTAAGCATGCATATATGTTCTTTGATGACACTCAAAAACCATGTTGCACATGTGCCCTCTAACTTTTATTTATAGTTTGAATTTTCTTTTAAATTTACACACACATTTGTTAATTTTAGCTTGTGGCTATGTTTATAGATATGAAAGTGTTGGATTTGACATTTAAATTGCATGAAAGTTGAGGTAAAGGGCGTTAATCTATGATAATTCTACAACACCTTATTTGATGAATGAAACGAATGTCAATATCAGTATTAGACTATACGGTGTGGATGCGGCAAGGGGGCGGCAAGGCCGACAAATCCCGGCAACCC
>JAUTDX010000977.1:0-93787 GCA_030844895.1 Ambrosia x helenae
TTTTAGATTATTGCGATTTGAAAAACGTAGATAATCAGTTTTTTAGTGTTTGGATTGCGTTTTGAAAACGCAGATAATTAGTTTTTTATGCTATCAAAACGCAATAATCTATAAGCAGCTCCACCCCTGCTTTTCCAAAACGCATAATCTGTTTTGAATAATCAATCCCAAACACCCCCTTATTAGAGGGTGTTTGGGATTGATTTTTCAAAATAGATATGCGTTTTAGAAAAGCAAGGGTGGAGCTGCTTTTAGATTATTATTTTTTGGTAGCATAAAAATTTATTTCAAAACTCAACCCAATCCCAAACAGCCAATTAGTCTCATAATGCAAGAAAAACTAAACTTTAGATCTTATTAAAATTATATGAAAATGCAGAAAAAAAAAACTAAACTTAGATTTTACTAAATGTCACAGGTTATTAGTAAAGAAGAGTAAACTTTTTTAATTTATATTATGGGACTCCTGGGCGGAGAATTCGAGGGAAAAAACTATTTTTACAAACCAAAATAAAAGCAACCCATATGCAAACAGAAACACTTAGTTTCATGAAGGGTATGTTTTGGATAAACTTATAACTTATTACTTATCTTCTTTTCCATCTCCTTATCTCATGTTTCAAAAAATTTACATTCCTAACTTATAACTTAGCTTATTTTCCACCTCCTTCTCACCCAAACACTTTTAAAATAACTTATGACTTTTTCAAAAAATCATAAGTCATAAAGATGTGGAAATAAGGAGAACCAAACACCCTCAAAAAAAAAATCTGTTTTAAAGTTAGTTACCTGATCAAGAAGAACAAAATTATTTTCCCTTGCCCTGTCAGGAATGTTGCTAGTCCCGCTCACAATCTCAAGAGGACAATTCATAGCTGTAGACATCTGCTTTGTCTGTGAGATAACCGCGTAGTGCATATTCGGGAGCCATATATCCACTGAAATTTTCAAAGTGAGAATTGTTTTTTCTTCTTCTTATGCTTTGATTGCAGAAATAAGTTTTTGAAAATGCAATGATTTATCTAAAAAAAATGGTGTAAAGTTGAGTCTAAATAGCTTACTAAGTTCCAGCAACACGGGTGCTTATATGGGTGTTATCCTCTTCATCAAGCTTAGCCATACCAAAATCAGAAATTTTGGCATCTAAATTCTTATCAAGCAACACATTAGTTGCTTTAATGTCTCTGTGTACAATCTTTAATCTTGATTCTTCATGAAGAAAAGCAAGACCCTTCGCTATACCAATGCTATATCCTATATCTTGTTGGCCAATCAAGTTCCAATTGCCATTCTTTAGTCCCTTCAATCCATAAGGTCAAAATATTTCAAAAAGATAATAAGTAAATCCATAAGATACAATTATAACAAAAAAAAATTAACAAGGAAAAATGTGGAACGGGTCAACCGACCAAAAGTGTATTATACAATATTAATATTATCATAAAACCTCCATAAAAACATTCAACTTATAGATTTTAATTTTCAATCATATTCAATGACCTAAGTACATGTAAATATCACAAACTATTGACAAAATGGTTTCAAGAAAACCTAACCCAATGCCTTTAACAATTACAAGTTTTGACCCTGTTAAATGAAGAAAAGGCGTATCATTTACCAAATAAAGCACGGGCAAGACTGTTATTTTCCATATATTCATACGCTAACAATAGTTGGTTTCCTTCAATACAACATCCATGGAGCTTCACAAGATGTGGGTGTTGCAAAGCAGAAATCATGCCTAACTCATTCAAAAACTCTCTATTTCCTTGCCTTGATTTAGAGGAAAGTTGTTTTACTGCTATTAAGGTGCCATCTGGCAATACTCCCTTCAAAAAAAAGTTTTCCAACAAAATTAAAACCATGTTTAATATTATGTCGTAAAATATTATGTACTAGATTACCTTGTAAACAGAGCCAAAACCACCTTCTCCAATCTTATTAGCAACATCAAAATTGTTTGTTGCATTTTCTATTTGCCTCAATGTAAAGGAACTAGTGTTGAGCTCTAAACCATTAAGCTCTGTTGAACCACAATTTAATTTGAGATCATGTCAAAAACTCGGGAGAGATTTAAATTCAGGTGAGCTTGGTACATCAAACGAATAATCAATTTCAAGACGCATATCCAATCACCCCCCTAACAAAAAGGGGTGTTTGACACAACACAAATCTAACACGAAGATCCCAGGTTTGGGTTTAGGTTTAGTTTAAGCAGGCTTGTGTCAGTTTCAATTCGAATCGTCAACCACGTTTAGAATAATTGGTTGTGTTTTGGTCAACCTGGTAGGTTAACTGGTTTAGTTTTTTGTTCTTTTTAAAATTGTGTTTTATCGCATGGTTACGAAATACAACAAAATATAAAATTTAGAAGAGAATTTGTCATTAAGTATAATATTTTAAACATATTTCTTTTATGCATCTTTGTGTTTTTAGTTATTAATTTATAAATTTATAGTAGTAAATACAAAAATAAATTGGGTTAAACGGTCTTAGTTCCAAGGTGCAGATTTGGCATATAGTACCTAGTTCCGTAGTATTTTTACGTCTTAGATAACGCCGCCACCATAAAGCTCCAAGAATTAAGATGATAAGGCTTCCTACCACAATGCCAGCAACAGTCCCTCCAGACACACCATTTTCATTTCCCAACAAAAGTCCATCTTTTGGTGGAACCCAAAAATCTGAATAATTAAGAGGAAAATCGAAACAATAGTCAAGGGCCGTTCAAGTAAAAGTAATGCTAAAAAGGACATTTATCAAAGGGAGGTTCTTTTTAATGACAAAAGGTGTTATAATGTTTATAATTCAACCCCATCAAAATGATTGAGGGATATATGACTTTATATACACAAAGGTTACAACAATCAATCCTGTGATTAAGGAATTGATAGCAAGAAATAAGGGAAACAAGTATTACAATAAATGATAATAAAAGAAATGGTCAAAGAGAATATTTTTAATTTAACAGCCCCCTTCAATCGAAATGGTGGTGGACCAAGACGAAGGATCGCCCAAAGGACCTCAAACAGAGTGCGCAAAAGGCTCTTGGTGAAAATATCACTGAAGATTGGTAGGAACAAACTTTGTATAAAGTTTCCCGGAGCTGACGAGTTCACGAATAAAGTGATAATATTGGTCAATATGTTTGACCCGTTTATGTGAAAGTGGATAATGATTCATGAATAAAGCACTTTTGTTTTCATAAAGTAAAGTTGGATGATCCGGTGGTAATGCATTTGGTTCGCATAAGTGTGTTATCGAGACAAGTTCAGTAGGAGTGTTCGCCATAGCTCGATATTTAGATTCACAACTTGAATGGGTGACAGTTGGTTGCTTCTTAGCACTCCAAGGTACAAGATTACCCACAAGATAAATGGTATAGCCGTATGTGGAGTCAATGTCTGAATAGCCAATAATAAAATTCTTGTTCGAGCGGCGTTTGACTACACGAAAGTGGTCAACCATTGGATGATGGAGAAACTGAGGTAGTTGGTTGACCGCATAAGCTAAGTCAGGTCGAGTAATTGTTAAATATTGCAGGCCGTGTTCTTGGCTCCTTGAAAGTTGTATTGCACTTTGATTGTCACAAAACAATGCACATTCAGTTTGCTTATTGCCAAGTTCTTTGAGAAAATTCTTCAATCATATAAGCTTTTTGCTTGCTTTAGCAACTACCATATACTCAACTTCTGTGGCTAAAAGAGCAACACTTTTATGAAGTGTGGACATCCAACTTACTGTAGTGCCTCCTACTGTAAAGACTTACAATGTGATGCTTTTGTAAAAATCTTTACAACTACCAAGGTAGAAAGAAGCACATGAATCCATAATCTAGGATTCCATTCAATCTTCACTGCAACATATGAGAGTATCGCCTAATTCTTTGGATGATACATTGTTTTAATTCTTTCTTTACAGCTGGTCTTGTGCACTAATTTTTGAAGTGACCCTTTTCTTTGCAATTCCATCATGAAGAAACGAGTATCAATGAGTATTACATACCTCACAGGAGATGCGTTGGGTGATAGACTCATAGTCACTGCAGGATATAATCCTTTGCTCCACCCCTTGGCTGGATCTGAACCTGATAGAAAGAACCTGGGGGCTGTGTGAAAGGAGGTGACCGCCGAAAGTCACAAGGACTTGTAATAGCAAACACAAAAATGGTGTTTGGCCTGGTAGGTTGTAAGTGTGTATGATTGAGTGATCTGAAGTTGAAGTCCTTAACAAAGGAGGTGTGAGCTCCTTTATATCGGAAGTACATGGGTCGGATACCATTAACCATAACCATAACCACGACGATGGGTTTGGGCCTGGGTTATGGGCTTGCCTCCTTTCGGCCCAATCAGTTACAATTGAACCAAGTAATTGTAATTAGATTGAATGTAATTAATGCAGGAGAGAGAGAGAATGGTATACCGCCCTGCCAATAGTCCACGTGGCTCTATGCTAGTGACCGCAGGCGGATCTTCTCTCTTTGCGTTAGTTTGTGTCAGTCTGCTCCTTCTGGAAGGTCATCTGAGGTGACGCCTGGCACAAAAAATGAACAGTGCAGCAAGTGGGAGTAAGGGGAGATGCTGCTGTTCAGACTTGGTGGGCCAGCATTAACACGAGTCTGCTTGTGATTGGTTCGCGGATAGCCATCGCTGTTTTGTGCAACGGATCTCGCGTGGATGGATTGCACTCCATGTTTGGCTCTGCGTGTACCTTGGGCTCCGCGGAGGTCTATTGCCTTCAAACACTTATCCTTGTGATTTGCATTGGTGATTCTGTCCGCGGAAGTGTTGTGAGTCAGCAATATTATGGGGTAGGGTCTGTCTCCGCTCTAGGAATTAGGGCCCTATCCCTTCACAACATTCAATGTCTTTTCTGTTCTTTGGCTTTCCTCTATTCTATACTTTGATCTTCCTTGACCATATTCTCTATCGTTTCTCATTCCTCTACTTTTTGCACTCAATAGAGAATTAGAACTAAAAGCCTCACCATTGCTTCTCTGTCTAATATCTTCATTTACAATTAAGTCATGAATACTGTAAGTATGTGAAACCTTGATTGATTTCTCATTGAAAGATGAACATAAATAGTACAAAACACAATCTCCTAATATTGTGGAGAGATTGTTACAATCAATTACAAAATCTATTTACTAATATAAACATATATTAATACACCCCCGCAGTCGAAACGTCGGGTGGACCAATGCTGAGACTGGAGCGAAAGTCTTCAAATAAAATGCGAGGGAGTCCTTTTGTAAAAATATCTGCAACTTGATGACGAGAGGGAACATGTAAAACTCGAACGTGTCCCCGTTGCACCTGTTCCCGAACAAAGTGTATATCGAGCTCGATGTGTTTAGTGTGTTGATGCTGCACCGGGTTGCCAGACAAATAGACAGCACTAAGATTGTCACAATAAACCAGAGTAGCTCGTGACAGAGGATCACGCAGCTCGAGTAACAGGTTACGTAACCAGCAAATGTCAGCAATAACATTTGCAACACGCGATATTCGGCCTCTGCACTAGACCGAGAGATGGTAGCCTGACGCTTTGAGGACCAGGAGATGAGGTTGTCACCAAGATAGACACAATAACCTGACGTGGAACGCCGTGTGTCCGGGCATCCTGCCCAATCCGCGTTTGTATAAGCAACAAGAGACAGCCGAGAAACCGGACCAAGGTGAAGGCCGTGGCTGGAGGTGCCCTGCAGGTAACGAATGATGCGCTTCAAGGCATTCCAATGATCCTGTCTAGAGTCATGCATGTGCATGCAAATCTGCTGAACCGCATATGAGATGTCAGGTCTAGTAAATGTGAGATACTGTAAAGCACCTGCAAGACTGCGATATGTAGAGGGGTCCTCAAGAGGAGGGCCAGCGTCAGCGGATAACTTGGACTGAGTGTCAACCGGTGTGGCAACAGGATTGCAGGAGTCCATGGAGGCCCGATGAATGATATCCTGTACATACGCTTGCTGAGAAAGAAACATTCTATCACCGTCCCGTGTGACATGAATACCCAAAAAATAAGATAGAGGACCCAAATCCTTCATCGCAAACTCCCATGATAAAATAGATAATAAGCGTGTCAGATCCATGATGATAAATAAATAGAGAGTTATCGGATTTGCTTTGCTGAAACCCATGCATGAGGACAAAATCTGTAAAACGCTGGTACCAGGCCCGGGGCGCCTATTTGAGTCCGTATAAGGACTTACGCAGACGACAAACATAATCGGGAAAATCCCTGTGGCGAAACCCCATCTGTTGGTGCATGTAGACAGTCTCTTCCAAGTTTGCCATGAAGAAAGGCATTGGTGACATCCAACTGATGGATGGACCAAGACTTGGAGAGAGCTAGAGATAGCACAAGCCGAATGGTAGATGGCTTAACGACTGGACTGAACGTTTCACCACATTCAATACCTGTCTGCTGTTTACGACCATCACAAACTAAACGAGCCTTATAGCGCTCCA
Organism: Ambrosia x helenae; assembly: GCA_030844895.1. NCBI lineage: Eukaryota > Viridiplantae > Streptophyta > Magnoliopsida > Asterales > Asteraceae > Ambrosia > Ambrosia x helenae. Next base: position 6,477 of record JAUTDX010000977.1, read on the forward strand.
AGCTTCCATCAGACCTGAATTTATGTTTGAACAACCACAAGCAACGTATAACATTCATATCAGGGGTCTTAGGTACAAGCTCCCAGGTCTTATTTTTAATAAGTGCACTAAACTCATTGGACATAGCATTGTACCATTCTGGAGAGGACAAGGCAACCTGTGGGTTCTTAGGGACTGGAACGGTGGTGGAAGTGTGGAGGGTAAAATGTTGTTTAGGTTTGTGTATCCCGCTCATGGAGCGAGTATGAATGGTGCGAGCAGGAGGTGGAGGAGGTGGGTGGGGAGGGCTCGGCACAACAGTGGGCTGTGGAGCGGTGGACGCTGGATCAGACGATGAGGGAGAGGTAGTTGGGCCGGGGGGTGTGGGCTGGTTAGACTGATGGGCAGTGGAAGAGGGAGTATTAGGTGGGCCAGGTGTGTGGGTGGAAGATGGGCCAGGTAAGTGGGCCGTGGATGTGGGGAGAGAGGTAGGAGGGGCGGAAGTATGGTTGGGCTGGGGAATGGGCGTTGGGCCAGTGGAGGAAGTGGGTGCTGGGCTGTTACCGTTTGGTGGGTTAGGGGTGTTGGGAGCCGGTTGTAAGTCGGGTGAAGTGTGGGCTGGCTGGCGTTGGATGTAGTCCCAAACCAGGGGTTAATTGAGGGGTTGAGGAATTCATATGAGGGTGTGGTAGTGGGTGACTGAATGGCGAAAGGAAATATAGACTCTTCGAAATAGACATGTCTCGAAATGATGAGTTGGTGAGAGGTAAGATCAAGGCATTTATAACCCCGGTGATTGGGAGGGTAGCCAAGGAAGACACACGGTTGGGACCGAATGTTGAGTTTGTGGATTTTGGTAGATGGGGTGAGGGGGTAACAAAGGCACCCGAACACACGAAGGTGTTCGTATTCGGGAGTGCAATTATAAAGAAGAGAGGTGGGGGATTTGAAATTATGAAGTTTGCTGGGTAAGATGTTGAGAAGATAGGTGGCGGCCTCAAGGGCATGATGCCACATGTTTGGGGGTAAGTTGGCTTGGGCAAGAAGGGTACGAATCATGTTGTTGATGGTACGGATTTTGCGTTCCGCTTTACCATTTTGGGATGAGGTGTAGGGACAGGAAAACCGAAATTGCATGCCATTATGATTACAGAAATTATAAAAATTTTGATTTGCATATTCTTTGCCATTGTCACATTGAAACTGTTTGATTTTACGTTCGAATTGGGTATGAATTAAGTTGTGGAAGGTGGTGAATGTTTGGAAAACTTGTGATTTATTGGATAGGGGAAAGGTCCATAGGAAGTTTGTAAAATCATCCAAAAACAATATATAATATTTATGGCCACCCGTACTAAGTATTGGGGAGGTCCATAAATCACTGTGAACAATATCAAATGCAAAACAAGTAGAATTAACTGAATCATTAAACGGCAATTTAACACTTTTTCCAAACACACAAGATTGACAAAGCATTTTATTATGTTTTCCATAGTCAACAAAAGAAGACAATTTTAAAGACTGTAATAAATGGTTTCTTGGATGACCCAAACGTTGGTGCCAGCGATCTTGAGAAACAGCAACAAAAGAGGATGAATGAGTGGTCTTGAGGGGAAGTGGGGCAGTGAGTGGATAAAGATCGCCGGTACTATTGCATCGTAGGATAGGAGCCCGAGTTTTGAGATCCTTCATAAGAAAGCCAAATGGGTCAAATTCAATGGAAATAAGGTTGTCAGTGGTAAGGCGACGGACTGAAATAAGGTTTTTAATAATGTTTGGTGCAAAAAGTACGTCGTTAAGTTTAAGTGGTGGGTATAGTGGGGGTAGGACTTGGTTGCCTTGGGCCACTACAGGTATAGACATGCCATTACCAACGACAATAAATTTATTAATACACGAATTAAAATTAGACGGGGAGTATATACCTTGTGCATTGGCTGAATGAGAGGAAGCGCCCGTGTCCATGACACCATGATCCGGTTGATTCAGAGCCAAAGAGTACAGAGCCTGCTCGATATCAGTAGGGGAGTAACCGGTGACATGTGCTTGATCGGGACGAGGGCCTAGAATGCCCTGTGATGACTGTGCCGCAGGCCGGGACGGATACGGGCAGGGTGGGTTGGCTGATTTGTTTGCATTGAGAATGGAAGCCCACTGCGAAGAGGTCCAGTTACTCGGGAAGACTATGTATGGATGGTTAGGAGTAGAGGGGTTGGGGTTGTTATAGTTACGGGGCTGGTTATTGTTGGGACGGCCGCGGCCTCTGCCACGACGAGGGCGGTTATTGTTGGATGGATATTGTTGGGTTGTGGGAGTGGTGGTGGAGGGTGGTTTCGGGTGGGATGTTGTGGTGGCAGATAAGGCCGTGGCAGCAGCCTGGGATGCCCGAGAAACTTGTCTTTTCTTCGTGCTCTCCTCAAGGTTGAGGCGAGAGCGGACTTCACTAAAAAAAGGGAGAGGTTCCCGGTTACGAAGAACTGTTGAGATGCTATCGTATTGTTCTGTCAGGCCGGTTAAAACCTGAAGAACGAGCATCCTGTTATCGATAGGCGACCCCACACTTTCTAGTTGATCCGCTAGGTGCTTCGCGTGTTCGCAATAATCAGCCATGGATGAAAAGTTGTCAAGGTGAAGATTGGCAAACTCCTGCCCAAGAAAGATGGCGCGGGTGTTTTGATTGTCATGAATCTCATTCTCCACAGCAGTCCATGCTTCGTGGGCGGTTTGCCCGGGTGTAAGAATGATCCGGAGAAGGGGCTGAGATATAGTGGCATAGATCCACTGCTTGACAAGGGCGTCAAGACGTGTCAACAGGTGTTCGGCAGCAGCAGCAGCGACGGCTGCTCTGGCTGCAGCCGTAGGGTCAGTGGATGATGACGGAGGTGGGACGGCTGCCGCTCGGGGGAAAAGGTGATCTACAACCTCATAAGCTTCACAGTGAACTTGGAAAAGTGTTTTCCAAGTGGTGTATAAGGGAGAATCTTTTTCTAGGATAATAGGGATGTGGGTTTTGATATTGGTGACAGCAAGAGCAGGATGAAAAGACTTAGAATCCATGAGGAAGGGAAGGGATGATCGGAAAAGAAGGGGTGGGAGGTGACCGGCGGCAGGCGGCAGAAGTAGGGTTAAGGATCGATGTGGTATGATACCATGTAAGTATGTGAAACCTTGATTGATTTCTCATTGAAAGATGAACATAAATAGTACAAAACACAATCTCCTAATATTGTGGAGAGATTGTTACAATCAATTACAAAATCTATTTACTAATATAAACATATATTAATAAATACTCTTGAAAGCAAGTTTGGTAGTGTTGGATGCACTACTAATATCTATGATTGTGCCTGACCAACTGTCGGGCAAGGATGATATAAGGAAAAGAACTTGTTCTTCATCTTCAAACTTCATTGCAATAGAGGCTAAACGAGGGATAATCGAAATGAAATCGTTTAGGTGACTGGTAACCGACATGCCTTCCTTCATCTTGGTGTTAACCAATTGTCGGATAAGGAACACTTTGTTTGATGAAGATAGTTTCTCACACATGTTAGAAAAAGCTTTTAATACACCATATGTAGTTCTTTCATTGACATTGTTATATGTAACACCCTTCGCCAAAGAAAGCCTAACCACACCTAAATCTTGTCTATCCAACAACTTACATTCCTCATCATACATATGTTCCGATTGTTGTCCCAACATAGGCAAATGCAAACTTTTCTCACACAATAAATCCTCAATTTGCATTCTCTAAAACCCATAATCACTGCCATCAAACTTATCAATCTTGATTTTACTATCCTCTGCCATTTTAACAAACTATTACAAAAATGCTAATAACCAAACATGACTGCACTGTTAAATGGCGATTATGTAGGCAAAGCAATAAACTAAAACAAGGCACTTATTTGTTTCATTTGTTAATTGGCAATAAACAACAATAGCCGGTGATGGGATCTTCTGAGTTCATGATTCAACCAAGAAAAGCCTATTCAAAGCAAGGGTGTTGAGATTTCGGGCGACAGAGCAACCAAGACAACAACTATTTCTTTGATTTGAGCCCTAGACGGTACCCAAATCACAAGGCTGAGAAGAGGATAACCAGCAGCTACTGGGTTAACAAACCCTAGTCGCGATTTGAAGCAAGAATGAACCCTAATTTGCTTTCATCCACATGTACTCTTCTTCTTCTTCAACAACCTTTACTTGGTTCGTGTGAATCGAATGAGAGCCAAAGCTCTTATACCAGTTATTGGGTTACATGCCCGACATGCATCACACAAACACAACAAGCTAATACACGCACACACACGAAATCACAAGAACACAAGATTATTAGTTGTTTGATCAAGGTGATCTACATCCACTCTCCATAACTAGTTCTCTTTTTATTTACGGCTTTCTGCTTCTCTTCTAAATGTGTTGTTTACATATACAAAATGAGGATTATTTATATGGTACTATATATTAAGGTTATGGATTTAACTAAAAAAAATAATCCTCCACTTGGTTTTTCTCTACTATGACAAAGGATCTACTATGACAAAGGATCCCCTGCTCACCAGAAGAACAATCCTGTAGTTAGACGTCTTAGCAATCCTCTACTCACCAGATGACGAATCGTCTACTCTAGTCAAATCCACCATAACTAACAAGATCCACATACGGTGTTCATTGACCTTGAAAAGACATATGACAATGTAGTCCTTGAATTTAAAATGCGCGCATAATGAACGCATCACATGATGTGGTCTGAACAAATCTAACCATCCATTGTGAAGTGGGTAGTTTTGGCAAGTTTCCAAAACCTAGCCAACTTATTTTTGGGTATTTTCCTTTGGCCCCATGTTTTAGTATTACGGTTGAAAATGGCATGTGAGTGGTGGTTCACAGGATAAACAAGGTGGTTGCAAGTTTGTATGAACCAACAACTAGTCAAGCACTCTCAATAGGTACACTAAACTCAAACCTCATATAAATTTCAAAATCTCAAGCTTCATAGAGGAAAAAAAACAGTTTTGTGGTTGTGATAGCATTAGGACATGAAAACGTGATGTCTTTATTGTACACATAGTCAATATGTTACGTGATATATATAGACCGAGTATTCCTATACTAAAACATTCCCTACGGGCCATTACATTATTTGGGCCCAACTCTAAAGTTACATTTTAACCTAGTTGTTTCTTTGGAAGTAAAATTAGTTACCAATGCATAGAAAGTAAAGTAATAATAGCTTACTTGGCTTCACAGAAATAGCTGAAATAAGAGGACCATATACTCCTCTTGACGGTATAGCGGTTGTTCCTTTCCCAGCCCAATTAAGTCGGATAAACAAAGTAGTGTTAACGTTAATCGTATAACTTTTCACAATTTCTTTTCCAACCCCACCTGCTTCATTAGCGATGTCAAAATCTTTCTCCACTTGTTCACCCTAACACATTACCAACAAATCATCAATTAAACTTTATAAAGAAGGAACTAAGTTAGTCATGCATCATAATATATGGAAAAAGCCATTTTGACCACTTATCTAACATGCTCATGTTGCCACCTTTAGTTATTTGTAACATACGCGGTTCAAAAACAACATTTGAGATCTTTAGGTCATATTTATTTATGAAAACTCGCCTGAATGTAGATATCAAATACACGCCTGCCAAGGCTGCTATATGTTCCATCATCGGTAAAAATGATCTCGGCAAAGTGAAGGCTTACATTGTAGCTTCCGTTAACCAGACAAAAGCCATAATATGTCAAAGATAAAGATGAGACTCGTGCACTCATGTACAATTCAGGGTTGTTCATCAAAAGTCTAGAAGTAGTTTTGACAGTATAATTGTCAACGCTGATATCGTTACCCAAAAATTGACCAGTGTTGCTAAATCCCCATCGACTTTCAGTTGAGGTGAAAAATGAAGCGCCACGTGGTTCCAAGTCACTTTCATAATAAACATTTCCAACGCTTAATCCATCACCGCCACAATTGATGTACAAGGAGGACCAATCTAATCCAAAAGGTACAATTATACATCATAAAAATTCATCAACATAAGAAAAAGTAATATGTAAATTAGTATTACTTGTATGACAACGACTGCTACCCAAGCATGAGACCTTGTTACTGGTAAAATATTACAAAAAAAAAAAAAGCGTAAGTGATATAAAAATGAATGTTGCTGAATCTTTAGGCAACGAAACTTACGAGATGGTATCATTTGAAAACGCAGAAAACAAGTTTCTGCAATAAAACAATAGAAACCTCAAGAATTGTTTAAAAAAAACACTTTGTCGAAAGATGAGGTTGGCCTTACGTCTCCCGTTGATAACAAACGTGATTGTTATTATATGTAAAATTGTTGTACGACAAATCACTGCAAGAAAATCCGAGACATTATTCGTTAGTGATCTATTCTACAACCAAACAAGGAGACATGTCACAACTTCAATTTTTATATTCATGAAAAAGATAAGAAGCTCGTTTCACATCTTAAAAACTTACATTTTACTTCCGATACTAAGCATCCAATCAGGCACACTTCCAGATAGCAAATTTCCAGTAAGATAGCTAAGAATCAAAATACATTTCAGTAAGAAGCATGTGGGATATCAATACATTAGAATGATAAGTATGTGGGATAACAATGCATTTACTTACATATAGTTTGTGCCATATAGTTCAGATAAACTTGTAGGGATGGATCCGCTAAACTTGTTAAAACTGAAGTCTCTGAAAAGCATCAAAAAACAACTTAATACCACGACTCTTGTAAATGCGTGATCCGCTCATATTTAGGAGTATTAATGGGAATGCGTGGGAAATGAGTGAAAAAGACCAAACTTCATATTAGGAAGTAATTTTAATTATTTTGAATTTTACCAATGCACTGCCATGTTAGAGAATAATATTAAACATCAGATAGTTTCCGGAACTATAATTGTTTTAGAAAGTCATTATATTAGAATCATACTGTTCCGGCATGAATATGGTCTTTGAGTTTGATACTTTTCCATTATTCTAAAAGGAATTGAAACCAAGCATCAGGACAGCAGGTAAAGGTTTACAACAAAGGAGATATGCTTGTGTGTTTTTCTCGACCAATGCAAAGAAATTCCAAGTATAAAGTAAATAATTGAGAAACATATCATATTACTAACAAGACTTTCAGATCTTGTGGGGCAAGATATTCTGGTAACTTGCCGATTAAATTGCAGTTCCTCAAGAAGCTGGCAAGATTATGTTAAAGCTACATTAATCCAAAAGAAAAAAATATATGGTAATGTACTCAATTAAAAGAAGCAATTCAACTTACAGGTGTGTGAAACGCGTTGCATTACTAAAGGGTGGACAAAGGGTGTCTGGTCCTCCCAAGTCACTAATTCGCCTGCATCTCTTGACTCAGTCAACACATATATTTAACGAATGTCACAAGCAAAATAAAGACTATATAAGAGAAATTACTGACAAGTTCGTCAGGTTTTCCAAGAGAGTAATGCTAGAAGGTATTGGTCCCTCCATCCCACTGCCCTGAATCCTTCTATTATTCGAAAAATATTAATCAAATATAATTGCTACAGCCAATAAACGCAAACGCAAGAATAGGAAAACATCTCACAAGCTCGTGAGACTTGTCCATTCTCCAATGAAATCCGGTATCTTCCCAGAGAAGTTGTTACCACTAATCCGCCTGCATATGAAGCAAATATAAATAGGCAATTCTATACGTACATATAGTGATCAAAGAATAATTTGTCCATTCTCACAACTCTTTCATATTGATCAGATTTGCAAAGGATGTAGGCAACTCTCCGGTGAAAAAGTTGCCACTTAGTATTCTACAATAGTAAATAAACAGTTAATTAATATAGTCATCATATAACGAGATACAAAAATCATTCACAACAATGTCAACACATTTCATAAAGTCTTACAATCCCTCAATGCTTGTAAGCTTCCCAAGTTCATGAGGAATTGCTCCAGACATCATGTTGTCCTCTACGGATCTATTTAACAAATACAATTATATAAGTTAAATATGAAAATAAACTTGATGAGATAACTGATGAAGTGAAAGTTACAAAGATTTCAATGTGCTGATGTTTCCAAGTTCCTTTGGGAGTGATCCGTTTAACCGATTCACAAGAAGGGAACTGCAAGTGACGTCAAACTCAAAAGGTGATGCTTTAAGAACTAAATTTGATACAGTATGTTAAAGAGTACAATTAAATAGACATACATGTCTACAATTCGTTCCATGGAGCCCCATTGTGGAGGGATGGTGCCACTGAGATAGTTGCGAGCTAAATCTCTGTATGAATAATAATAATAATATACACAAATGATCAAGTGCCAAACACAAACAGTAAAACAATAGAAATCAATTTAAGGAAGAAGAAGAAGAAGAACGGATGGTACAGATTCCGAAGGTAAGGAAGTTTAACAAATTCCGGAGGGAGAATTCCTTGTAGGCTTTGTCCTATAAGAATTCTGCATCTCGTAACAACCAAAAATTATCATTGTAGTACCCTAAAGTGTTCTTTTTTTTTTTTTAACGGCTAACAAAAAATGTCTCGACTACATGTCTCCGTCTCTCATGTCACTCCAGGAACACAAGGGACGGCCAATCATGATTTAATATTATTAGTTTTGTTTACTTTTATTATTATTATTATTATTATTATTATTATTATTATTATTATTGCATTTAATATAATTATTGCATTTAATATTATCTCATGTCTCTACACCCCAATCATGTGCCAAACAAGAGAACATGAACCATGTCTTAGGTGGCAATGAGACATGACATTTTTGGTATCTCCACACCCACTAGCCTAAGTTATGGACAAATGCAAATGCAACTCATAAACAAACATAACAAGCCCATTCGAAATAAAAACTCGATGAACTTGAAATCCGGAGTGGATTGTTTTTTTGACACTTTCAAATTAATTCAGTTTTCATTAGACCATGTGTAGTGGTTAAGGAAATGGGCGTGAAAGGGAATTTTCGCGCCCAAACACCCCCCCCCCCCCCTCTAGTGAATGGGGCTCTAAAGGGGCAGGCATGAAAAATTTCATGAGGCAAGGGGCACTCCACACTCTAATCATTTTCTTCCACGTCAGTTTGCAAGGTTTTTTTTTATTATTTTCTTTTTTAATTCAATTTTAGTATATTAAAATATACAAAATCTGCCACTTTTTTGCCCCTTTAGAGGCCCATTCATTAAGTGGGGGAGTGTTTGGGTGTGAATTGGACGCTAAATTTGCCCTTTCACGACCATTTCCCTTAACCACTACATATGGTCTTAGTTTTAATAAATCTGTCCAATCCTAAAAAAGATCAGTTTCAAATTATATTTTAGAATAACTAATTAAACGAAACCTATAGTGATAGCCAAGAGAAAGACTAAAATCACTAATCGTCATTATTATGAGGTTGGAAATTTCAACACTGTGTTAGATATGCAAATCCAAGAGCTTAGTAACCGTTTTAACGAGGTAACCACCGAGGTGCTAATGTGTATGAATGCCTTAAGCCCGGATGATAATTTTAGTGTATTTGATGTTTCAAAGATACTAAGGTTGGCGGAGGTGTACCCGTATGATTTTAATTGTGAAGAAAGAAATGATCTTATGCATGAGCTCGACATCTACATTAATAACATAAGAGGCGACAAAATGTTTGGCGACGTGAAAGGTATATCAAACCCTGCCCAAATATGATGGTGGAAACAAAGAAACATGTTGGATATCTATTGGTCTATCGTTTATTGAAATTAGCATCAGTTCTACCGGTTGCAACGACTTGTGTTGAGAGATGTTTTTCTTCTACAAAGCACGTGAAGATGGATTTGCATAATCAGATGGGTGATGATTATTTGAATGATGGTTGCATTTGTTATATTGGAAAAGAGTTTTCGGCAAAAGTTACGGTTGAAGACGTTATGTGTCGTTTTCAAAACATGTAAGCTTGTTGGGAGCAACGATAAAATGCAATTTTTTATATATTTTAAATGACTTTGTATTTATATTGTGTTTTATCTCAATGATATTGTATTTTTATTAAGACAGTGATTTTTATTGTGTGATTTGTCCCGACTTGATTCGAAAATATTGACACCGTGTTATTATAAACTTGGGAATTGAAAAAACCGACATCATAGGAAAACATTCCTGGCTCCGCCACTGCATGCTCTCCATGGATACAATACCTGACTTACCTAAGCTATCAAGCTTATATCGGTTTTTGCATGACCCAAGGCTGTGATCATCATCGGATCATAGTCTTTATAGTGTGTTATTGTGTGATTTTCATTTGTGTTTGTGTTTGTGTTTGTGAGATTTACTTAACAACTTTACATTTTTCTCCACTTGCTCTCTTTTTTTGTGTGTGTATATTTTATAATATTTCACATACCGTGTCATAAAATGGTGACACTTATTTTACACCACATGATCTAGTTAAAGATAAACCAAAACCACAGACCTAAAACTTTGTCGATCAATTGCATTTTTGTAAATATTTTTATAGTAGCTCATTAACTCAGCCGAAATAATAATAAATAAGCGAGGTAAGAGGAGATTACATGCTAACAACGTGGCATATAGTGCTGTTCGGTTCTTGGTTGCAAGTGACATTATTCTTGCGTTCTTCAGTTTCATAAGTCTTCCAACCATTACATGGATCCTGTTCGAAGTCCCAATCTTTACCGAGCTTTCTTCCAATCTCTCTCAGTGCATTCACTACAAAAGATGTGTTTTAGTAACTAAACCACAAACATGCAATATATATATAGTTTCGAGATCATCATATCTTATCAAACTAACCTTCTTGGGGTGGAAGACAAGTTGTGTTGATGGATGCAAAAGCAAACGGTAGCATGGTAATTACACAGAGAATTACGAACAGCATGATGCTTAGATGATCTAAAAGTTATTTCTAGAGGAACAATATTAGTAGTACAAATATTTATGTAATAAATATCCGAAGACCAAAGATGGGAAGATATCGGAAGTTGTTGGGAAATAAGTGCGGGCACAGCGAGGACCAAGACTCGTAAGCTTTACGGTTCACACATTCATTCAATTGACTTATAGACGCAACTTGATTTAGTTTGTCTCGGTAATTTCTGGGAAGTCCCCTGTCTTAAATTTTGTATATTTGAATTCTACATATTTTAAAAAGTGGTTGCATCTTGCATGTGAGTGAAGAAGTTGTTCATTTTTATATTTGGGGTGCAAGTGTTCCTCACATTTATTTTTTTAATATTATTTGAAATAATTGTTAGCGAAGGAGAAAAATAATGTAATAATCTATCATATACACTAGTACAGAAGTGGTTAGTTGATGCCATGAGCATTTTTTGGTGATGCGGTTCACATAAACACCCGCACTTTATATACCTCTATACACAAATGAATCACAAATGAATTAATGGTGCTCTTGTTTTTTTTGATGGTGCGATTCATATTACCTTTAAAATAATAATATACCTTATCCTAAAACATTAAGCATCTATAAAATAAATTATATCACATTTTGAGCTACTTCCCCCATTTTTAAATTTGTTTACAGCTTTGAGATTCTTTCTAGGGTATTCATCGAATCGAATAACGAATTTTCGAATTAATATAATTGAATTTTTCGAATAATTTATTTTTTTACTGAAGTCGTATTCAATTCCAATTCGATTAAAAGCTGTCCAACTCGATTCGAATTCGTATTAGAAACTTGAATTCAAAGCAAATTCGAATAAATTCATTTAAGGTTAAGACTTAACTTATGTGTTTTAGTTAGGTTTGGCTTGGTAATGGACTAATTTATGACTTAGGTTAGATTTATAGATTAGTCCAAGTTCTGAATTTATATGTATGTGTGTGTGTGTGTATTTGTGTATTATTTTTATTCGAATTTCGAATCGAATTGAATTTAAAATCATAAATTCCTCTCTGATTCGTATTCGGTTTAATGAACTCAAATTGAATCGAATTCGAATTCTTGATCATTGAATCAAACTCTTGATAATCGAATCGAATTTTGAATTTTTTGAATTCGAATCACATTCTGAACACCCCTAATTCTTTCCCCCCCCCCACCCCCATAAATATCGTCTCTTTACCCAAAATTTTCTCACACCCTAACCCACAGACGGCGACCTCTCACTCCTCTCCTCTCAGACCCTAACCAACTAGTGGCAATCTCTTAATAAACTATATTGGGCCATATTGGATCACAACAAGCAATTATAGATCAGGCATGTCTTAATGGATCATTATGGGCCTTGTCGTATCACAACGGGAAATACTAGATTATACATGTCTTAATGGATCATATTGGGTATCAATGGATCAAAATGGACAATAGTTGATCATACACGTATTAATGTACCACATTGGGGAATGGATCATCACAATCGACAATAGCATATCACAATAGACAAGTCTAGATAGAAATCCTTGTCTCACGCTTTTGCACATGGTGCAAGTCAAATTCATTTTATTAAAAAATTTTGAAGTCTAGACATAAAATAATGACACTTCTAATTATTATGGAATTTTAAGAAATTGTGATTTTTTAGCCAATTAGCCAAACATATTAATTTTTATAATTATAATGACACTTATATCCGGTTTGGCCGGTCCGACTAATGAACCGGCAGGGAGGGTTATGAGGGGGTGCGAGGAAAACTCCCGGCCTGCGCCCAATTTCTAGAGGGGCACTTGCGCGGCAACGAGTATTTTCTTTTTGTAATTATTTTCTTTCTGTTTTCGACCAAAAAAAGATCTTATCTTGAACATCACTAGTTATAAACGCAAGAAGGTGAAGAGTAGATAAGGAAGAAGATGACTCATACATGAAAAACTAGATTGGACGGATACAGCAAACAACAAGGAGTTGAAGTGTGTTACTTGAGATTTGTGTTGTGGTATTGTAATTGTGCAGCCTTTGAAGTAAATTTCAATTATATAGTAGTATGACAAAACAGTAATTGTCTCACGCTTTTGCACATGGTGCAAGCCAAATTCATTTTATTAAAAAAAATTGAATTATAGACATAAAATAACGACCCTTCTAATTATTATGGAATTTTAAGAAATGGTGGTTTTCTAGCCAATTAGCCAAACATATTAATTTTTATAATTATTACGACACTTATATCCGGTTCGACCGGTCCGACTAATGAATCGTCAGGGCCGGTTATGAGGGGGGTGCGAGGTAGGGGTGTTCAAATTCGGATAATCCGAATTTCGGATATCCGAATTTTGGATAATCCGAAATTCCGGATAGTCAATATTGGGATCCGAATCCGAAATTCGGATAATCTCGGATTATCCGAATTTCGGATTCGGATTCGGATAATCCAACGGATAATCCGAAACTTAAAAATAAAAATAAAAAATAATAAAAAAAATTAAAAAAACGTTTTCTTTTATGTCTAAAATGTGAACCTGTTAAAAAAAACAAAAATAGAAGTTAGATAAACGAAACTAGAACAAAAAAATGTAAAAAAAAACTTACCGTTTGGTAGTAGGGGGCTATGGAGCTCGGAGACGAGGTGGACGGAGGCTGTTATAGAGAAGAGAAGAGGGAGCGACTGCTATGGATTAGAGGAGTATGGATTTAGGATTAGGAGGATTAGGGATTTATGATTGTGTATTGTGTTATGTAGTCTATATAATATTATATATGTTTTTTTATTTTTTAATTTTCGGATTCGGATTATCCGAATTATCCGAAATTTTTCAAAATCGGATTTTACAAAATTTCGGATAATTCGGATTCGGATTTTTTTGAACACCCCTAGTGCGAGGAGGACTCCCGCCCCGCCCAATTTCTTGAAAGGGAACTTTGAGCGGCAACGAGTGTTTTTTTTTTTTGCAATTATTTCTTTCTGTTTTGGACCCCAAAAAAGATCTCATCTTGAACATCATTGATTATAAACGCAAGAAGGTGAAGAGTAGATAAGGAAAAAGATGAGTTATACATGAAAAACTAGATTGGAAGGATACAACAGACAAAAAAGAGTTGAAGCGTGTTACTTAAGATTTGTGTTGTGGTACAGTAATTGTGTCGCCTTTGCAGTAAATTTTAATATATATATATATATATATATATATAGCAGTATTACAAAATAGTAATTGTGTTACCCTTTTGCACATGGTGCATGTCAAATGCATTATATTAAAAAACTTTTGAAATCTAGACATAAAATAGTGGTAGTTCAAATTATTATGGAATTTTAAGAAATTGTGGTTTTTTATGAGCTAATTAGCCATACATATTAATTTTTATAATTATTAAGATACTTTCAGTTCTATATCCGGTTTGATTGGTCAGACTAGTGAATTGGTAGGGCTGGTTATGAGGGGGTGCGGGGAGGACTGCCGACGCGGGCCCAATTTCTAGAGGGGGACTTTGAGCGGCGACGAGTGTTTTCTTTCTACAATTATTTTCTTTCTGTTTTCAACCCAAAAAAAGATCTCAACTTGAACATCACTTGTTATAAATGCAAGAAGGTAGAGTAGATAAGGATGGAGATGAGTTATATATGAAAAACTAGATTGGAAGGATACAACAGACAAAAAGGAGTTGAAGTGTGTTACTTGAGATTTGTGTTGTGGTACAGTAATTTTGCAGACTTTGCAGTAAATTTTAATATATAGTAGTACTAAAAGCGGTAATTGTAAAAGCGGTAATTGTCTAACTCTTTTTCACATGGTGCAAGTCGAATTCATTTTATCAAAAAAAATTTGAAGTCTAGACATAAAATAATGGCCCTTCAAATTATTATGGAATTTTAATAAATGGTGGTTTTTTATGAGCCAATTAACCAAACATGTTAATTTTTATAATTATTACGACACTTTCAATTGTATATCCGGTTCGACTGGTCCGACTAGTGAACTGGTAAGGACACCGGTTCAACGTCCTCTTTGGTTATGAAAACATTGCTTAAAAGACCTAAGACTAAGGGGCACATATTTCACGGTGCGGCCTGGGCACCTGAATTTTCAAAGACGGCCATGTGAACCTGTAAGGACACCCGTTCAACGTCCGCTTCCGTTATGAAAACATTGCTTAAAAGACCTAAGACTAAGGAGCACATATTTCGTGGTTCGGTTCGAGCACCTGAATTTTCAGAGACGGCGTGCAATCTCTCAAGCAACTAAGCAACTACTCTCTCAGGGCATTGTGGTCGGAGTATCGTGACTGTGGGAGAATGTCGGATAATGTCGTATAAGTTAAAAGTTTGATGTTTATATTTTTAGTTTTAGCTAGTATTAGTTTTCAAAATTGTAATTAATTCCATTTACGCCTTAGTATCTTTATCACCTCTTGATGTTTAACAACTTTATTAGTTGGACACCTCCACAAATAAAATTAAATAAAAACAATAAAAAGGTGAAAAATTAACCGCCCTGCCCCTGCCAACCAAGTAAAAAGAAAAAAGAAGGAAGAAAACGAAAAGCTTTCACCAGCGTTAAGCATGTGTTAAGCATGCCACCAGCGTTCATCCTGAGCCAGGATCGAACTCTTCATGAGATTCAGAATTGGTGTGAATCGATTCTATATTGAACAAAGAATCAAACATTCAAAGCTTTCACGAATAATCTGATAGTTCTTTTGAAGAACTGATTAATCGGACGAGAACAAAGATAGAGTCTCGTCGCCTGTGTGGTGGTGACATGGGGCCGAAAAAAAGGCTTATGTCAATCCTTTTTCTTCCATTTATTCCTATTAAAAGGCAAGGATTCAAGAATCCCTTAGTACAAATCAAGGAACTATTCATACATTGTTGAATCGAAATAAGGAATCTCAATCTTTGATAATTTTGTCATCATCCAATTGTTATCGAATAGGCCCATCGAATTAATGTTCTTAAGAAACCTCAATTAAGTTATGTTCTAGAAAAAGAGGATTCTTGCGTTTTTGCCCTCCTGCTGAGAAAGCATTCATTTAGCGGCTCATTTCTTAAAATACTTCAATTGGTACAGTTGGTCAGATCTAGTATGGAACGTGCATGGACGGTAGTTGGAGTCGGCGGCTCTCCTAGGGTTCCCTTATCGGGGATCCCTGGGAAGAGGATCAAGTTGGCCCTTGCGAACAGCTCAAAAAATCCCTCGTTACTGCTCTAAGGCCTCAATTCTATTTATAAATTCATTATTTAAGTTGTTCTTTTTCGCTTTATTGATATAAAGCCACTCGGTGTAGAGTTCATCAGGGGAGACTTTTCTAATTTAGACAACGATATCCTTCTTGCTATGATTTCATCAAAAGTTGCCAAACTCGAAAAATACGTAAAAGATATTCTTTTTTATGTGATAAAAAACAAAGAAAATTCATCGTCATCATAATTAAAGTCAACCTAATAAATAAATAAAAATAATAACTATTGCCTCATGGAACTGGTGCATGGTCGTATCAAATATTATGGCTTTGGGAATCTTCAACAAGCCTTGAGTTTGGTAGGTAGTTGTTACATGTGGGGATGGTCAAACGATAATTGGTAATCTTGTATATTATTGAGCACAATGCATTTGGATGGGATTAGACGGGCTCAAGTTTAAAGTGGACAAAAACATTGGCAGTCACAATTACTGTATCGACACTAACCTGTTTGAAATGAAGTGCAATAAGATTAACTGTCGTTTATGATCTCATTTCAATGCTTTTTTCAGGATGAAAAAAAAAATGAAGTTAGAGATGTTTTATCAAGGTATTTTTAGTACACATCACTGAATATTAATGACAGTAAAAGTGTTGATTTGTAAATATAACTTATATATTTTTATGTGTGTTATGTTGTACTTGTAAATATTCGTATGTAATGTATGTATCTTATAGAACATTATATTAGGAACTTAAGACTATAGTTAGTAATGTATTAGAAGAACAATGTAAATGGGTCAACTTGGGTAATCACTTCGCAAGGCTGCAAAACTGGACATCAAGGCTGCAAATGATCAGAAGACAAACAAAATCAGGAGAAGATGTTTCAGCAAAGAATTCGAAGGAAGGTTCAACACAAAAGGACCGTTATGCCCCTACCGTTATTTTTAGTTATTTGGCGGGAACAAAACACAAACCGGTGGGAAACGAGACACAACGGTTCATGAAGAGAGGCAACGATTCAAAACGTATAAATACAAGACACAAGGCATTCAGAAACAGTTATCAAGATTGTTCATATTCACAATCCTCTCAAATATCTTCCAGAATTCGATTACATTATTATTCTTTTGTATTAAACAACAATCATTCGGTCTTATACTATTGATTATTCTTGTTAGTGTCTATTATAATTCTGATTATCTAGTATTTCCGCTGCATAATATTGTTTCTGGGCCAACAAACTGGTATCAGAGCAAGGTTTTGTGGTTCAAGTTTATCTATTCGATTATCATTTCAGTGTCTGCGTTCAGTTATTTAACATTCTTGTGTCTGATCTTCATTGATCATTATTATTTCAATCCATAATCATCGAGTCTGTAGTCTGTCAAAATCCTTCTATTCCAGAAATAAATAACTTGATCCCAATCTGTTCTAACATTCGAAGTATACTAAATAAAGTCTGTCTCAATTTCTGTTGTTTCTGTCACATCGCATCGAATTCTGGAAACTGTTTTTTGTTCATCAGAAATTAAATAACTTGAAGTCAAATCATTAGTACCATTCAATAGTTCCTTGTTTTCTGTTCAGTCAATACCACATAAAAGTTTATTATTTCTTGTTTCCGAACATATATCCTACACTTCCAAACTTTCTGAACATAACACAATCATGTCTGAAACATCCGGGATCTCTTATATGGGACCAAGGCCACAATATATGGCCAAATTCAGACAAAAGAAAGAAAGAAAGGCGGCACTAAGAAGAAGAGGAATTGAAACAAGAAAATGTTATTATTGCAAACAACCGGGCCATCTTATTGGAGTTTGTGGCATCAAAGAAAGAGACGAGGGTGCACAATTAATTAGAGATGCCATAAACACCGGGATATCATATTATCCAGAAAAATCGTTCGGTGGTGAAGAAGAATACATTCTCAAAGGGTCGGATATCGGCCTATGGAAGGATATGTGGTATGTTAGTCCTAATCTCCAAAATCATATAGCGGGTAATCTAGATTTCTTTCTCAAACTAAAGAAATCTTTTGGAGTTGAGAGTAGGATTAAAAAGGAATTTATATTCATTAGAGGGATTGGAATAGTTAGTATTTCGGTTGAAGATCAACACTTGATCATACCTAATGTATTCTATTCAACCGATCTAGAGGATAACATACTAAGTCTCCCTCAACTAATACTACAAGGTTTCGTGGTAAAGGTTGAAGGAAATTTTTGTATTGTTGAAAACATGTTCAAAAACGAAAGCATGCAATTCCGTTACATAGAAAATATTAGTGAGTCAAAAGAAGATATATCGAACATGTTAGAAAACGGGGAGGCGGACCATAATAGGATGAAAGATGACTATTTAAATGGTTATTTTGAATCCATTTCTGCCGAGGCCGATTCTAATATGAAACAAGTCGATGATGTCATTAATAGTATAAACATAGACTCACTCGAAAAGTGCATTGAGTTATTGGACATCATACATGACATGGAATTCCCTTGGGCACATAGAAACATCCTTAAAGGACCATTCATACAAATGGTTTCTTGGTTTCTAAAAGAGTTCTTGGGAATAACCAATAGACCAATCCCTCCAAGGTTTGAAAACGGAAAGTATGTTGAATTGTATGATTTATACATAATGGTACAAAAGGAAGGTGGTCACAAGCGTGTTTCAATGTACAATATATGGGTTGTGATCGCTAAGGAGTTAGGATTTGACTATGAGGACAAGGATATGATGCGAATCTTGTATGCTCAATACCTTGATGTATTAGATTGGCAATACCTTGTTCGTAAAAACGCCCGAAAAGCAGCCGCAAATATGGAAAAAGAAAGGCAAGAACATAGTCAAGTAAGAAGGATAAATACAACACCAAACATGTCAATGGATGCATCATCATCAAGCAAAGGTGTAAAGCCGAATGAAGAAGATTATGCTCTATACATGGGAGGTGATTGGAGGGCAGCAAAGAAATATATGAAGCGCAGAAATGTGGACTTCACTCAAGCCGAAAAGGCCCTCAAAGAAGCTATTGAAACATTACCTACAAGTCCCATGAGCCCTAGTTATATTTAGGGGCGAGTGTTGATTTGTAAATATAACTTATATATTTTTATGTGTGTTATGTTGTACTTGTAAATATTCGTATGTAATGTATGTATCTTATAGAACATTATATTAGGAACTTAAGACTATAGTTAGTAATGTATTAGAAGAACAATGTAAATGGGTCAACTTGGGTAATCACTTCGCAAGGCTGCAAAACTGGACATCAAGGCTGCAAATGATCAGAAGACAAACAAAATCAGGAGAAGATGTTTCAGCAAAGAATTCGAAGGAAGGTTCAACACAAAAGGACCGTTATGCCCCTACCGTTATTTTTAGTTATTTGGCGGGAACAAAACACAAACCGGTGGGAAACAAGACACAACGGTTCATGAAGAGAGGCAACGATTCAAAACGTATAAATACAAGACACAAGGCATTCAGAAACAGTTATCAAGATTGTTCATATTCACAATCCTCTCAAATATCTTCCAGAATTCGATTACATTATTATTCTTTTGTATTAAACAACAATCATTCGGTCTTATACTATTGATTATTCTTGTTAGTGTCTATTATAATTCTGATTATCTAGTATTTCCGCTGCATAATATTGTTTCTGGGCCAACAAAAAGTGCACAGATATTAGTAATATATCATTTTGATTATTTTTACCATTATGTAAGGCTGTTGAAAATCGGATATCCAAAATTCTCAGATACTTGGTTTCACTATCCGAAATTCACACTCCTAAAAAATACACATTTTTAAGGGAGGCGGCCGCACCACATGCATATATGTAAGTCTGCCATTAAGGGACTTCATCATTTCCATTGTCGACTTCATCTTTCTTTGTAGAATCTTCACCTTTAACTCACTCTTCTTTAAAGGATCTCCAGTGATTCGATCTTGATCTTGTTCCGTCTGAACATGGACCTTCATCTCACGATTATGAGCAGAAGCAGCTTTGATGGAGGGCAACGATCCAAGGCCATGTCTCACTGAGGGCCTGTAATTTATTGATTTTAAGCCCATTAAACACTAAAACTCATTTTGAATTAAGTCAGTTACTCTTATACACATCAATACCGAATAGTAAAGTTTAAACCCATTTAAAATTGACCTGATAGTTTAAAATTACACCAAATAAAAGTTACCCAATTTAAAATTGGCCCAATAGAGGTCCGTCATTTTCTACTCAACCAAGGCTTAAAACTTTTTTAGGATTCACCGGGATGACCTTATTTATGATGTTAATCAACATCAACCTTTATCATGTTGTCAGATACATTTTCTTAATTCTCCGTATAAAACCTCAACTTCACTATGATCTATGAACTACATCAACACATGTATAATCAAATTTATGAACCATAAAACATACATGTTTGATAATATTCTTAGTTCTATCGTTGTTTGATGGATCCGAACAATACGAAATGGAAAACACATGTGTGATGCAATGATAAAGAAGCATACAAAATGGAGTACACAAACATATGACACAAGGATTAATAGCACCAAACTAATAAGACTACTTATCCTCATCACTGTCTCTTTTCTGCATATACTCATCGAAACGATCGACTGGGTAAAGATCAATAGCGGATACAGAGGAATCAGTGTATGGGAATGACACTTCCTCTGTTTGGATCTCACTGGTATTCTCAAATTGCTTCGTTTTCTTGTGAACCATTTCAGTTGAGGCACTTTGTCCAACAACGAATTCTTGAGGAACTATTCTTCCTTCGAGCATGCTGACCACTGATGACATTGCAGGCCTATCGTTTGGAGAGATTGCAGTGCACGCTAAAGCTATGTTTATAACTACCGCCATCTCTTGGACATCATATACTGAATCCGGCCTTGGGTCAGCTAACTCCATCAAATCACCCGTAGTTTTCAAAGCGATGGCCTAATGAAAGAGGCAGAAGGAATATGGAAAATTATGAATAATGCAAACTTAGGGTGTGAATTTTTAAAATGAATACAATTAGCTAAATGGGTCATGTTTGGGTTAGCATAGCAGGTTTCCTTCAATTTGGATTGACACCGCAAACACATTCAGTTAAATAGGTTGTGTTCGTGTTGACCTGTTTATTTTTAAAAATAAATTACATTTTATATAATGACATATATTTATTGAGTGATTTATATCAAAATTTTAATGATAAAAACAGAAATTAGCATTATGTTTTATAGTTGAAAAGTAATTCTTTTATATATGTTTGTATTTTTTGTTGCAAATTGTAATTTTCTAGTTTTGATTTAGAAAAAATAAAATAAAACAGAATAAAAAGTTTAGGTTAAATGGGTGATGTTTGTATCAACCCGAAAAAATTTGTGTCATGTTCATGTTCGACCCATCAATCCGTTAACACGACCCATTTAAAACCCATGACCCATATGCAAACTTATATGATGAAAAAAAGTTCATGTTAGTTACCCGATCAAGAAGAATAAAATGATTCTCCTTTAGCCTGTCAATAGTATTAGCCGTCCCACTTACAATCTCTAGGAGAACAATTCCATAGCTGTAGACATCTGCTTTATCCGTGAGGTAACCACGCAATGCATACTCAGGAGCCATATATCCACTAAAATTTGTAACGAAAAGAGTATTTTTAAACATATTTTTGGATTTTCTAAATATTTAATAGAATTCTAAAAATAATTAGCCACTCACTAAGTTCCTGCAACGCGTGTACTTATATGGGTGTCATCCTCTTCATCAAGCTTAGCCAAACCGAAATCTGAAATTTTGGCATCCAAATTCTTATCAAGCAGGACATTAGTCGCTTTGATGTCTCTGTGCACAATCTTCAATCTTGATTCTTCATGTAGAAAAGCCAAACCTCGCGCTATACCAATACAAATCCTGTATCTTGTTGGCCAATCAAGTTCCAACTGCCATTCTTCGGGCCCTTCAACCCACAAGGTAAAAATAATTTAAAACTAAGAATGAATAATCAAGTGGTTTTATATGAGTACAGAGAGAAACTTTTACCAAATAATGCACGGGCAAGACTGTTATTTTCCATGTACTCGTATGCAAGCAACAACTGGTTTCCTTCGATACAACATCAATGCAATTTCACAAGATGCTTGTGTTGCAAGGCAGAAATCATGCCCAACTCATTCAAGAACTCCCTATTTCCTTGTCTTGATTTGGAAGAAAGCTGTTTCACGGCTATTAAGGTTCCATCCGGCAGTACTCCCTACATTAAAACATAATTTATAGTTTCCAACATAGTACAAACCATATTTGATATTATATTAATCAAGAGAGTAGATTAATATTACCTTGTAAACAGGGCCAAAACCACCTTCTCCAATCTTATTAGCAACATCAAAATTGTTTGTTGCAGCTTTAATTTGCCTCAATGTAAACTGGGTGTTAAGCTCAAAGCCACTTAAATCTGATGAGCAAAAAATGAATGTGGGAGATTATTGTGTTTTATCTCAAAACAGTCAAATAGAAAACTTTAGCTAATAGGGGTATGGGTCAAACGGGTCGATTTTCGCCCAAATATATTTTTATGCATACAACACTGTAAATTATTTACTCAAAGTTAAATAGAGATTTTAATGATAGTGTTTTGTTTTGTGTTTTTTTTATATCTGAATCATTGTTACTGTATTATTTGTTTAAAAGACTTGAACTAACAAAAGTGTCTACAGGTCAACCCAACCAAACCTTGACCGTTTCAACCCCAATCTTGCCACTCTAGAAAAACCAGCTTGGCACATAAATACCTAGTCCACTTGAATCTCTACGTCGTAAATAACCTGACCACCATAAAGCTCCAAGAATTAGGACAATGCTGAAAACTGCTCCAACCACAATTCCGGCTACAACACCTCCAGACACACCGTTTCCCTTTTCTTTCGCACGTGGAACCGGATAATCTGCGTAATTAAAATCAAAGAATGAAAAAAGTAGAGTTAGAACTTAGAAGTATAATTAAACAATATAGATCGTTCAATAACAAACTACCATCATTGTCACAAGTAGTACGGTCAACTCAAAATGATGAACACCATATCAATCGCAATACCTAGTAAGTAAATAATATAGCTTACTTGGATCCACAGAAATAGCCGAAATAAGAGGTCCGTATGTTCCTCTGGTTGGGACATTTATTGTTCCTTTTCCAGCCCAATAAAGTCTAATTTCCAAAGAAGTTGTAACGTTTACAGTATAAGTTGTCACAATAGCTTTCCCAACCCCACCTGCTTTATCACTAATGTCAAAGTCCTTCTCCACCAGCATACCCTGACACAGTACCAACCATTAATAACCGAAAACCGATTCATTGATTAGAAGGCATGAAGCTAGAATGAATGAATGAATGAATGAATGAACAAATTCCATATATTATAATTTTTAAATAATATTATTCTTTATGAACTTACCTGAATGTAGATATCAAACACACGCCTACCAAGGCTGCTAAACTTTGTATCATTAGTAAAAGCAATCTCGGCAAAGTGAAGGCTGACATTGTAGCTTCCATTACGCATGCAGAAACCGTAATAAGTCAATGATATGGCTGAGGTCCGTGCATTCATGTACAATTCAGAATTGTTCATTGGGACCTCAGAACTACTTGTCAAAATATAACTGTCAGGCTGGTCATCATCCAAGAAGTGACCAGTATTGCTAAATCCCCACCGATTATCAGTTGAAGAGAAATGTGAAGCACCACCTGAGAGAAAGTCACCTTCATAATCCTTATTCCTAACCGATACTCCGTTTCCACCGCAGTTAATATATAATGAGGTTGAAGCTGATCCAAAAACAGTGTCATAGTTAGATGCGGATTATAAATCCATCGAGAACTCAACACGTTCCATTTCTTATGTGTTTCTTGTATTATAGTCCATATTGTTGGTTTAATCCTAGGTTTGGGTGAAAAGTGAAAGGAGACAAAAGTTGAAGGGTGGTTATGATAATTCTTAGTGAATTAAATTAGAGATAAGTGTTAGTTTCATTAAATAGTTTTAGATAAGTATTTGAATTTTAGTATTGGTTTAGGAAAGCTTGTTTAGGTTTAGTATAAATAGATTAGTAGGGTTAATGTTTTATGTGTGGTTTTGATTAATAAAAAGACATTGTGTCTAATACTCTCGTTCTTGAACGTGTTTGTGAACGTGATCGATCCAATTTGTTTCAACAATTGGTATCAGAGCTTGGTGAAGCTCAAGGACGTTTTGAAGATTCTGTGTGAATCAACAGGTTGAGATCAAGATCAAGAGACGAAGAGCAAGACGTGTTGAGAAGTAGTCAAAGCCAGCAAGCGTTTCTTTGTGAAAGTACTGAAGATTTATCAAATTTTGTTTCTGTGTGAAACTTCAAAAAAAAAAAAATAGAGATCGATTAAGATAATAGCGTTGAAGTCGGAAAAATAAAAGTTTATATTTGTGGGGAGTGTAATTTGGGAAACACTATTATACATCACAGTGAAAAAATCGATACAAAGGAGCTTTTTTGACAATTGATTAAGAATAAAAAATAACAAAGTATTGTTGTGTTTTGATTTTATTCGAGGGGCGATAAAGAGCTTATGGAGTTGAAAAAAAAATTGAAGCCCAAGGATATTTGATCAAAGAGGTCTTTGCATGAAACTGTAACCAAGCCGGAGGAAGCTGTGTGCAAACCGGTAATGATCAAAGGTTCTTAGTCTGACCGTGTGTGTTATCGGGTTACTCTTTGAAGTTGTGAAGTGGGCAATCGGTATCTTAGTGAAGCCGATAAGTGTGATCGGAATCTGTGTGAAGGGCGATCAGGTTCTGTGTGTGACCAGGAGATAATCGGAAATTCTATGTGAAGCGGGGAGATAATCGGAATTCTTAGTGAAACCGGAGAGGAGTTCTAGGTGAACCAAAATCTGTGTGATCAAAGAAAAAGACACTAAGTTGTGTGGAAGGTGGTCAAGAATAGAACTGTGTGTTCGTTGAAGTTCTGGGTGAACTAAGAAGAAAGAAAAGTTGATTGAAATCCTTAGTGGAACTGTGTGAAATCGATCAAGAGAAGTCTTCGTGACGAGTTGAATCTAAGTGATTTAAAATAGAGAATATGTGTGATTCAAGAGGGTGATTGAGTCCGTGTGACAAAGGTGTTAATACCAATGTGTGTTCGTGTTAACGCTAGAAGAAAAGAAGAGATGAAGATCATGATTGTTCTCATGATGATGATGATGATGAGCGAGATAGGGCTGTCAATATCAATTATGTCGGTAAAAGATATTGGTCTTTGTGACTGATGGATAGATCGAAAAGAAGGAAAAAAGGATGTTAATCCAAGAGTTAATGTTGAAGTGGCTTAATCTGCTCGAGTTGATGAGCCGGTACCGTTGATGTGAACGTGATCGATCCAATTTGTTCCAACACATATTACCTACCTTTTTACAAAGTAAATTGATATCACCTTCCTTATACATATTTTATGCATATACGATGATTTTGAACTTCTCTGTTTAATATTTGTCCCTGATGGTGAACACCAATAATTTGTTCATGAATGTTTAATCTGGTAAATATTTGTGGGCCTGTGTCTTGGGGCCAGAACTAATACAAATCTGAATGAAGAATACAAATTATACTAGAAATCAACATATAATATACCCATTCTCTTGCTTAATCTAACTATCTAGAGACTAGAGTCTAGTGGGAGTGAATTCTAAGGCCTTTGGGTGTGGAGGCCTGAAGGGGGTGGCATCATCATGATGGGCCTCCACGTAGGCGCCACGTAGGAGTGGGGGAGAGGCATTTTCATGATGGGCCTCCAAGGGGGAGGTGTACACTATGATGACGGGCCTCCCCATTGCCCAGAATTATTAAAAATAATAAAAAATATATTAATAATAAGAAATGGCCCGGCATCAAAGTCCTTGGCTTGCCGCCCATGCCGTGCCGGGCCTAGGGGGGCGATGTTTGCCGGGCCGGCATGGGCATGCCCCTCCTTGCCGTCCCTCTTGCCGGAACCACACCCAAAGGCCTAAGTAGATACATTTCTCTTTAATGGGCCAAAACTTCATGATAAGGTATGCTTGCCTATAAACGTATAATAGTTTATCGTTGCAAGGTAGTTCCCATCAATTAGAGCCTTAGAGGGATATTACACAAAATATACGACAGTCATGTAGTGTGTATTGTACCATAAGGAACTATCACTAATTGATTTCGTATGTTGTTTATGTCATTAATGAGAGTTATCATAATTATAAAGAGGACATCATCAATGACTCAAGTATAAACTGAATCACAATAAACATGTAACCAAATTTCATAAAAATATGAGGAAGAATGTGTAATTTTAACTTACATGTACGACAAACGTTGTTCCCCAAGCACAAGACCTCTTTACTGGTAAAATAGTACAAACAAGAACGTATGTCACAAAGAACTGAACACCAACGTATTCTTATCTAGAAAAATAATTTATAGCAGGTAAACTTACGAAACATTATCCGTTGAATAGGAAGCAAACAAGTTTCTACAGGAAACAACAAAAACAACATGCTTTAGCTAAAAGAGTTTCGAAATGATGGTTTTGAGAAAGGGAAAACTGATCTTACGTTTCCCGAATCTGACACCTAAAGTCACTTGAGTTTTGAGATGTGAAATTGTTGTATGATAGATCACTGCAAGAAAAATCCAATTTCAGTTATTTTACTTCTTTTACAGGTGTCATAGTAAATAAACTTACATAACATCTCCTGAAGTGAGCATCCAATCAGGTACGATTCCAGATAGCAAGTTTCCAGTAAGATAGCTAAATAATTAAAATGAGATTTTTCATAACAAGGCGACTTGGAATTATACAGAAATTAGATGGTTTGATCTGTTGCACAAATTAACTATTCAAAAGTATTGTATCAAAATTTAAGTACATTAGATGCCTGCCTAATGAAAACCAGAAATGTGACAATAGATTAAAATGAGATGATGCTTACATGTAGTCGGTTTTCCTTAGATCAGCAAACCCGTCAGGAATGGTACCATTAAGCTTGTTAAAGCTAAAGTCTCTGAAGTAGCAACGTTAACAATGAGTGTATGAAATATGATAATATATATTGTAACTAATAGATAATCATCATCATCATACTCACTTAATCCCACCTATAGCAAAGCTAAGGTAGGGTCTGAGGAGGGTAAGATGTAGACAGCCTTACCTTTACCCCTAAGAATAGAGAGGTTGTTTCCAGTGAGATCCCCGGCTCGATGTGGTTTGGTATCAAGCCTAGGACATAAGGGACAGAACACTTAGCAATTGGGACAAACCCGATCGGTGCATGTACCTATTTGTCTTTTGGCTATCAACACCACCACATGATGCATGATTAACCGTCCGTCGTTTTTAACGTTATTTTCACGAAATTAGTAAAATAACGTTAAAACTAGTGCAACTTTACTATTGCCTCCCGAGGGCCACACATATATATATATATATATATATATTATATGCGCACACCGTAATAGGGTACATGGTATAAGGGAATAGAATATTCCATCCCAATTACATGCCTCAAATCTCTCCTAAGTCAAGGCTCAATCACCTTAATTATAATTTAAATCTCAATCAATCAATTCTCTTGTATATAGGCATAATTACCTCCTGTACATTTAACTCCTTTCATTTGTATTGGCCTATATAAAGGCATATGTTGTAATTGTAGAAACACACGAATATACAATAAACATTCTCCAATTATATGGTAATCAGAGCCAATCCTCTCCTTTGAGATTTCTTTTTTTCGATCCTCCTTCACAGTACACTTCAAACCTGCAACAATGTTAACCTCCACCACCAACATCATCGAACTCTCCACGCACACCCATTTCCCAATCAAATTAACCACAAACAACTTCCCTTCATGGCGAAAACTGGTCCTATCCACTCTACGGGGCCTCGCACTTGAACAATTCGTTGATGGTTTATCCGACCCACCACCGAAAGTACTTGATGGAAAACTAAATGCTGAATATCGTGACTGGTATCGCCAAGACCAGATTTTGCTCGGGGTGCTGCTCGGAAGCTGCTCCGATACTATTCAGCCACTCGTCTCCTCAGCCGATACCGCACGACAACTCTTCCAGCGCCTCTCCGAGAGCTATGCTAGCGTCTCGCGTTCTCGCATCATCTCGCTCCGCACCAAACTATCCACCACCAACAAAGGCTCCTGACCCGTAGCTGAATATCTCAATGAGATGAAATCCATTGCGGATGAACTGGCACTTGCTCAAAAACCTGTTGACGATGATGATCTCACAGCCCACATTCTTGCACACCTTGGTGAAGACTATAAAGAAATCACTGCAGCAATCAAGACGATACATACTTCTATTACTTTTTCGGATCTCTATGAGAAACTCATTGACCATGAGCGATCTCTCTTGGAGTCCAAACCTGCTCCGATTCTTACTACTGTTAACACAGCCCAAAGACAAGGCCGCGCAACCAATACCGACCCAATACTGCTGCCCGGTTTTCCAATCGGCCACCTGCCTCTGGGCAGCGACAACTCACAACAGCCAATCACAATGGCTCGACCAACTATTATCGCACTAACCGTAACAATTTATTTTGTCAGTTTTGCAGCATTCCAGGACATGATACCAAGGACTGTCGTAAGTTTGCAAGGTTTCTACAAAACAATAACCTTGCCTTGGCTACTTCAGCTACAAACTCCACAATCAACTCTACCATGGCGTCCTCGTCCTCTTCTCTAATGTTTGACAGCGGTGCATCCGACCACGCCACCCCCGACCAGACCTTTGTGCACCATCTCTCCGAATATGGCGGGCCTGATGAGATCATTCTAGAAAATGGTAATACTCTCACTATCACTCATACCGGTCACGGTTCCATTCCAACTCCCACTCGTTCACTTAAATTACCTAATATTTTCCTTGTTCCCAAGTTACGTAATCATCTTATTTCCATAGCAAAACTTTGCAAGACTAATCACGTTTCTGTTGAATTTTTTCCGTTTCATTTCTTTGTAAAGGACCTTCGCACGGGGGCGCGACTCATGAGGGGAGTCAACATTAACGATGTCTACTATGCGACACCAAACTCTTGCCATCCGATGCAAGTCAATTCAGCAACCAAGTCTTCTAGTTCTCTCCTTTCATGGCATCACAAGCTTGGACATCCATCCATCAAAGTTCTAAAAAATTTACTAAATAAGTTAGGCTTTGAATACAATAACTTGTCCAACGACTTATTTCATTGTGATGCTTGCAAAATTAATAAAAGCCATAAACAACCTTTTGGTGAAAATTCATTTCGAGCAACTAAACCTCTTGAATTGGTCTATTCGGATGTTTGGGGTCCCGTCCAACTCTCAAATGACGGTTTCAAATACTATGTTATTTTTGTTGATTTCTACACAAAATATACGTGGTTATACCCTATAAAAAGAAAATCGGACGTCTCCGTCTTATTTCCACAATTTAAAGCTCTTGTTGAAAATTTTTTTCATACTCCTTTGGTGTCCCTTTTCTCGGACAATGGGGGCGAATACATTGGTCTCCTTCCCTTCCTTCAAAAGCATGGAATTTCTCATTTTACAACTCCGCCACATACTCCAGAACAAAATGGAGTGGCCGAACGACGCCATCGACACATAGTCGAAACCGGGTTATCCCTTTTGCACCATGCGAATCTTCCCCTAACCTTTTGGTCTCACGCATTTCAAATTGCCGTCCATCTAATTAATCGTCTTCCAACACCAATTCTTGACTACCTGTCACCATTTGAAAAGTTGTATAAAACACCTCCCGCTTACAATAAACTTAAGCCGTTTGGTTGCTTGTGCTTCCCATGGCTTCGTCCATATGCCAACTCCAAACTACACCCTCGGTCCGCCAAGTGCATTTTCCTTGGGTACTCGTCTTCTAAATCCGCCTATAAATGCTATGATCCTACCACTCATCGCCTTTATCACTCTCGTCACGTAGAGTTCATTGATCACATATTCCCATTCACAACACATGGACCAAACCCAATTCCCTTACCCACTGTTGATTCCTTCATGCCTCAACCTCCAACTCATAAACCTTGCACCTTATCGCCCTCAACTCATCCTAAGCATTCTACACATTTGCCTCACCCTACACTCATTTCCACCTCCCCTGATCAGTTATCACCTAATCACCCTTCTCCTCCTCAAGTACCAACACCACAAAATCATTCCACTTCAGCTCCCACCGCACCCAACCCACCCACTGAACCCACGCCTAGCCCTACACCTACAACCGAATCCACCCAACCCACTACCTCACCATCCCATCCTTCACCTTCATCAGCCTACCAACCTGACTCATCTTCAACTCCCTCCACTCCTAATGAACATCACTCTACACCTTCTCACCATGAAACAGATACAAATTCCTCTACCCACACTTCAACCGCACCCACCTCTACTCCGGCTCCTGAATAAGCTCGCCCATCCCGAACCCGAAAACCAAATCCCAAATACTACAATCCCAACCTTCTAAACCACACCACCCTACATCCTTTACCGCCCACCATTGAACCCACTACTTATACGCAAGCATCGAAGGATCCACAATGGAGACGTGCTATGGACTCTGAGTTTAATGCTCTCCTACACAATCAAACATGGGAACTAGTTCCACCTACTTCCCATGAACCAATTGGTTGCAAATGGATCTTTAGAATCAAACGCAATCCTGATGGCTCCATTGCCAAATACAAAGCTCGTCTAGTGGCTAAGGGTTTTCTTCAACAACACGGGAAGGACTACTTTGACACCTTCAGCCTGGTTACAAAACCAATCACTATTCGAACAATCCTTTCCATAGCCCTCTCTAAAAATTGGCCTTTGCGTCAACTCGATGTTAATAACGCCTTCCTTCATGGCACACTACATGAAGACGTATTTATGACTCAACCACCAGGCTACGAGGATCCTCGTTACCCACAACACATATGCAAACTTAAAAAATCTCTATACGGGCTAAAACAAGCTCCTCGTGCCTGGTACAATGAGCTCATTCAATTTCTCACTCGCTTTGGATTTCGGAAATCCCAAGCCGATGCCTCACTTTTCATCTACCAACATCAAAATATCACGTGTTATTTTATGGTTTATGTTGACGATATTGTTCTAACGGGAAATGACACCAACTTTCTTAATCACTTAATTCAAGCCTTAGGTACCAAGTTCTCCATTAAGGACCTTGGCATGCTACATCACTTCCTCGGTGTAGAAGTTATTCCTACACCAACCGGACTATTCTTGTCTCAACACCGTTACATCCAAGACCTTTTGGAACAATTTCACATGGACGGTGCAAAAGATGTCACTACTCCCCTAAGTGCTACTGAACCATTAACCGTTTCTTATCCTTCTCCTTCGGTGGATGCCACACCGTACAGGAAACTCGTGGGAACCTTACAATATCTATCTTTCACCCGCCCCGATATCTCCTTTGCGATCAACAAATTATCTCAATTCATGCACAACCCACGCCAAACACATTGGCAAGCTCTCAAACGTGTCCTTCGTTACCTTAAAGGAACCATTCATCATGGACTCTTCCTAAATCGCAACTCCTCTCTTAATCTCTCGGCCTTCTCTGACTCGGATTGGGGTGGTGTACATGATTCTGGTCGGTCTACTACAGCCTATATTCTCTACTTAGGGACAAATATTATTTCATGGAAATCCGCTCGCCAAAAGTCGGTCTCTCGGTCATCCACTGAAGCAGAATATAAGGCCTTAGCAAATGCATCCGCCGAACTCACATGGACTAAACACTTATTACAAGATCTTGGAATCTCATCAACAGTTACACCAACTCTATATTGTGACAATACAGGCGCTACATACCTATGTGCAAATCCGGTCTACCATTCTCGCATGAAGCATGTGGCACTTGACTACCACTTTGTACGAGAACAAGTCTCAGCTGGAAAACTACGTGTCCTTCACATCAACTCACAGGATCAACTAGCAGATATGCTTACTAAACCTTTGACGAGAGCCCCATTTTTACGTAATCGGTCCAAGATTGGTGTATCCGATGGATCCTCCATCTTGCGGGGGCGTATAAGGGAATAGAATATTCCATCCCAATTACATGCCTCAAATCTCTCCTAAGTCAAGGCTCAATCACCTTAATTATAATTTAAATCTCAATCAATCAATTCTCTTGTATATAGGCATAATTACCTCCTGTACATTTAACTCCTTTCATTTGTATTGACCTATATAAAGGCATATGTTGTAATTGTAGAAACACACGAATATAGAATAAACATTCTCCAATTATACATGGTAGATTAAAATTAACTAACAAATATGTTGTGTGTTTGCTAAAAAGCTTTTTACCTATAATTTACACATACTTAAACTGATGAGGACCTGATCTAATACAATAGTAGACTAATTCTTATTTATACAATCAGATAAAGGCGATGATTGAGAATGATGAAAGAGATCGAGGGACGAGTATAACGCATAGGCTTAGAAGCGAGACTCAAATAACTCACAACATACAGGTTTAAGAAAATATTTGTAATATATTAGTGTTTTATAACTCACATTGTCAAAGTTCAATAAAAATTCATAAGCTAATTGCCTTAGCTTATGTATTAACTAACTCCGGTCGAAGCTCTTAAGAATCACTGTAATCTTGTTTAACTTAAATGTATACACAAGATACATAACATCCCCTTTAAAGAAAAGCTTTGAACAAACAAGAAGAATGGTTATAAAATAATTTTAATAAACTTCTTCTTGATTTCTAATCCATTTTGTGGCCACCCATTTCTGGCCTTTGATTACAGCACACCCCCCATGAAGCGAACTCTGCATTGGCAACCACTAAACATTATTACATATATAGCTCCCACAAAGAAAGAAAGAAAGAAAGAAAGAAAGAAAGAATAGAATGTCAAACACTTGCAATATAATTACATCTAATGAAATGATGAACTTACTTGGTCAATGCTACCATTTGGGTATAATGAATAGAACAAAAGCCCGTCACCTTTTCGCGGCTTTACTTTCAAACCATTACACTTTCTGTAATCATGATTTGCACCCATACTTTCACCGTTCTGAAACTCATATAGTAGTAATATGCAAAAATAAATAAGAAGCCGATTAAGTTATATCTATACCCAGTCAATACAGTTTTTTTTTTAATTTTTAGGTGGTCTTGAGAGTTTTACATTAAATTTTTAAACCTGTTTTGATTACAGGCGATCTACTAGTTAACCTAGCGGGGCAGCGGGTGTAAATAATGTTTATGTTGAAAAGCCAATACAGGTCAACATTCAATTAATTGATTTTGATTTTGGAATATTAGGCTTGAATGTTTGATTTAAACATAGAAAGAGAAATTGTTGGAAACTTTGATTCGAAATTAGTAATTGATGAATTTAAAGACCTTAAAGATCGTCGAGTTGAGTTGCAATTTTTCTTCCTTTGTCATTATGTGTAAGAACCTGATGTATTTTGAGATTTATGGTATTTATTTGGTTCAAAATTTTGATTTTTCATGTGTAGTATTTTTGGCCCCTCCACTTTAATTGTTCAAGTTCCGCCACTGCACAAAATATTAAAAAGTTCAATACAAACTTACCTCTAATGGAAATGCGGTTTCACCACCTTCCTCAACATCAGATAAATACAATAAGAAAGACGCCAACTGCAAGGAAGCCATAATCAGTTATCATTGCGACATTTTAAAACCTTACAACAACCAAGGTTCAATAAGTCATGTACCCGTTGGCTCGTCTGTGGACCGTACAGACTAGGATTAAAAGCATCATAATGTTGAATATACCTCTGCCCAATCTCATACCTTAAAACATTGAATGGCTAGAAAAAAACAACATTCTTGAATCAAACACTAACCGGTACTAAATGTGTCCAATAAATGTGAAACTTTACACATGTAGAGTTGTCACCCTTACTTCTTTTATTAATCTAAATACACATGTTATACCAAGCTCATAAGTTTTTTGATCGATTATAGTTAAAGAGCTGAATACCTCTCCGTAAATTCTAGGGATCATCGTAGCCCTTTCAATCTTCTTCTCAATGAGATCTAAGGTACCCGTTTGGTCATGATATGCACTTAAAAACGTGCCAGAACTGGTTCATTGACAAACAAAGAATAAGAATATAACTAGATTAATATATTTGTATTTGGCATCTAACATGTTATATGAATACCTTGTTCTGACTCCCTTAGTACTTTCATCTGATTCTCCCTCGCGTAAAGCCAAGGTTGAAGGCACAAGTTGACCCTTTGCCATCTTGATTATGGTTTCACATTGTTGAGCTGTTGCAAAACCCGGAAAGTATTGTACTCGAGGCTTCCAGCTTAATACCTAATAAAAACGTCAATCACACAAATCATAATTTAACCATCAAACTTTGCCCAAAACATGGTGTTTTTTTTTAATTTATATATCATATTAAATGTAGTAATTTGGAAAGTAAAAAAAATATGTAATGTCTTTTTTATTTTAAGAACTTTAATCTATTATATTTTTACTCTATTTTTTATTTCTTTTATAAAATATACTTTAATTTATACAAACTATTTTACTAAGTATTTGTTTATAAAGAATTTAATTTTATTACTATTATAAGCATATCAATTTATATTAGGGTGAAAACAGATGTTTTTAAAGAATTTGACGAAATCTAATTTAAAAGCTTACTAATCGCGTCTAAGGGAGCGGATGATGGGTGTTAAGGTGCACCAGGGTAGTGCCCCATCCACCCTAATTTGACATTTGGCCCTTTATACTTTGGATGTGGATGGTCTAACTCGGGTGAGCTTGGTTTTGGTCAATAAAACAAGCAAAGTTGTAAAGGGTACCTGAAAAGGAATTGTGGTTAAGGCGTCATCACCGGAATTTCCTCGAGGCAACGGTTCATATTCTTTCTCGTTGAGTACCCTTAATTCATTTTCAACCTGCTAATCGTTTACTCACAATTATTAACTCACAGTCCTAGAAGACTTAATATTTTATTATTTAGAATAATAATAATCAACATCAGCAAGGGGTGTAAATGAGTCAAGTCCGAGCTTGACTAGGCTCGAGTTCAACTTGTTTCAAGCTTTATTTCCGAAGCTGTAGTTTTTCAAATTTGAGCCCGGCTTAAACATTTAGCTATTAATCAACCTATACACTTGTATAATTATTTTTCTATATTGTTTAGTATCAAAGCTTTATATAAAACAACTATTATGATATGATTTTATATAATTAACTAACATATCAAAATATGAATTATATAAATAAAAGATTTGTTTAGGCTCATGTGCTACCTCGAGCTCAATAAGTAAAACTCGAGCTTGGCCTCGTTTATTAACAAACTTATTTTTAGACTCATAATTCCCGATTTTGAGCAGCTCACAAGCAAGTTGGCTCATTTACATCCTTAAGAATCCTAAATACAGTTCCAGTCTTCCGGAATTTGAGGGACGAAAGATAGACCTGTTTATGAGATAACAGAGATGAACAGAAGAATCCCAAAAAGAAGACAAAGATGCATAAGATGCAAACAACAGGAAAACCAAGAGTAGACCAACCGCCTGTTTTGCCTCTAGACTTCATTTTTGCCGACAAAATGGAACTCAAAAGTGTTCAGTGAGTTGTGATGATTTGTGATCAATAATAATCATGGGAGGAGTGATCAAATGTAGAGTTAACAATGTTGAGATCATGAGTTCACGTGATGAAGAAATGAATCGGGGACGGATGAAAACATGCCAAAATTGTGAAAACGAAATATACTCTCCTTAAATTTGGATCATACTTCCGTATTAAAAAATGAAAAAATTAGGCAGACCTAAAGATACAACTAACCAAATACACATTTTACTGTTGTAAACATAAACTAGATAAGTTTATTCTATACTTATTATTATAGATCAAGTTGAAAAGTGTTAACGTAATGTGACGGGAAACAAACATACATCTAAGGGTGTGTATACTTTGGTTCAATTCACTTATTAGCCTCAATTGAAATCGAAACTGAAGTCATCGTTTAATCGATTTTATCAACAAATCGGTTAATTGGTTTAGTTTACTTGGTTAGCTTGTCGGTTTCAATTCGTTTTATTAAATTTTTGTTAACAACCAAAACCAAACTTTTGTTAGAATTTTTGCTTTAAAATATATAAAATGGATGTATAAAAGCTAATAATACATGAATATATGAATGGTTTGGTTCCGTTTGGATTAATTTCGGTTAACTAAGAGAACAAAAAAAAAACCAATGGCTGATTTAAGTTAATTCATTTTCAATTGATTTGGGTTCAGTTTCGTATGTTTTTAGCTCGGTTTCAGTTAACGTTTCAGTTATTGCTTACTTCTAAATATTGTTAATCACGTAACACATCAACATTTTTAATTAAAGAGAATAAAATGTCATTTTTATTATGCAGTTTGGGTATTGAGGTATAAAAAAATATGGTTGTTTAGAAATTATATTTTTTATAATTATGTATCCGATGCTTCATAACATATTATTGAATAGTTTACATGAGCTTTAACAGTAACATCCTATTGCTTGTTGCCACACTACGCTTGCCGCTAGCGTTACGAGAACCTTGGACCCGACCCGCGAGAACCTTAGACCCGAACCCTTTTAAATATATGGGTCGATTTCCGGTTCTAGATTTATATGAATTATCGGTTCCAGGCCGATTCGGTTCCAAACCCACGGTTCTAATATAATATAAGAACCACAAGAACCTTTTGTATTTTAATTAGAACATAACTTATTAATAGATTGATAATAAAAATGATCCAATAGATATATTTTGTTAAAGTAAAAAATAAGAAAATTCTCTTTTTAGTCTTTTCACTATTCTTACTACGTGTTATTTTAATCGATTTCCTGTAATGTTAATGCAATATTAAAAAAGAATTATTTATAAGAATATCAACGTATTTTTCTTGAAATATTTTTTTGGCTTGATGTATATGCACAGATGCGATATATTATATAATATATATTATATCCAAATTTGAAGTAAATATTTATGCATGTCGCTTTGATGTGTGTGTATATGTGTGTTTGTATTTATAATGTATACATAACAGATTCACATAATGTTTTGGGTGATAAGAATGACAAAATTGTTACAAAAACATAAGTCAAAAAACGAAAAGTGACTTAAATAATGAAACTCGTGTGCTATTGTTAGAACCATATGGAGGAATTCTTTAACGAGCATGGTAAAAGAATAAGAATATGTAATCCTTTAAAAGTGGCTATTATATTAAAAGGTTCTAGAGGGTCAGACTCTTTACCCGACCCATTAGAACCTTTAGGACCCGGAACCACATTGCATTTTAATGTTCGGTTCATGGTTCCTAATTTCAACTATAAAAGGGTATACGGTTCTCGTGGGTCTGGGTCGGTTCCGGAGCCTTTGCACAGCCTTACTTGCCGCCAAGCCATCTCTGACTTTGGGGTTATCATTGATGGACTTTTCGTTCGTTTTTATTTTTATTTTGTTTTATGAGTTCTCCGATAGTTACTAACGACAGTGTGATATTGATGCTACGTGTCATAGTTTTACGCCCTTCTCGCAACGCAGGGGGGCTTAATACCAGTTATTATAAATAATAAAGTATTTGGAGTATATGGTAGCTATGTGTTATAAAGCCTCGTGCGAAAACCATGCATCTCCTATGAAGATGTGTGTTTGTTACAAAAAGAAAGGAAGGTGTGGGAAAGTGATCGACAACTTATAATGTTATTAAATGTTGTTTACCAATTATCTATATCTATATCTATATCTATATCTATACTACTATATAATACATTCTAGATGTCCTTAAAGGTAATTTCACATCAATTTTAAGATGCCATATGAAAAGCCTCTTTACAAATCTTTATATTTTTATCATTTCCTTCCCTTTTTGCCCTTATGTATCTATGTTTTTCTATATAACTAGTGGGAATGCCCGAGCGTTGCGGCGGTTGTCCCAACTAATATTAAAATCATCTTTGATATATCTTACGAACCACAATCCATTTCGGGTTTCTAACATTTTATTGCGGTAAGCATGTCACAGCTATTGTATTATCAACTAATACATTCATTGTATTACAAAATACAATAATCAATATACTAAAACACATAAACGCCTACCCATGTGAATAGAGCTCATAAATGATAGCCAATGATGGTAAAAATAACACCAAAGTGAATCAACATAAAAAATTGCAGTGTTTGTGATTGTTGAATTTGTATTTTGATTTTTGGCCCAAGTTTCATAGATTGAATGGTTATGAACAAAGGAGTATATACAAAAAATTCCTTGTGTCAGACACCAAAGGGATTATTACAAGTATAGATTGCCTTAAACATATCCAAATAATATATCTGCTTTAGAGAAAGCTTGTACCAAAATAAACATTTAAAGTTAATGACCAAAATGGAATCATGTAATGTCAAACGAGTTTAAAAGGCCAAATGTATGGACTAAAACGGCACCTTTGCCATCTTTTATGCGCCCTAGTACATCCCGTACGTGTACAATGATATACAAGAGGAAATATTTTTTTACTGTAGTTTGCATTATTGACATTGCATAAGAAACATACTTTTCAAAGTGTTCTATAATCGCAAGTGCCAACATCACCAAAGCATGAATAAATTGAAGTAGGGTTTGGGTATACATTAATGATCTTTCGGTAGTATTAAATGCATGTACATACCTTCAGCAATGGGTTTATGTTAATGTTGATAAAGTTTTACTCTTTTTTATGATCTATGAACTACATCAACACATGTACGATCAAATTTATGAACCATAAAACATACATGTTTGGTAATTTTCTTAGTTCTATCGTTGTTTGACAGATCCGAACAATAAGAAATGGAAAACACACGTGTGATGCAATGATAAAGAAGCATACAAAACGGAGTACACAAACATATGACACAAGGATTAATAGCACCAAAATTAATAAGGCTACTTATCCTCATCACTGTCTCTTTTCTGCATATACTCATCGAAACGATCGACTGGGTACAGATCAATAGCGGATACAGAGGAATCAGTGTATGGGAATGACACTTCCTCAGTTTGGATCTCACTGGTATTCTCAAATTGCTTCGTTTTCTTGTGAACCATTTCAGTTGAGGCACTTTGTCCAACAATGAATTCTTGAGGAACTATTCTTCCCTCGAGCATGCTGACCACTGATGACATTGCAGGCCTATCGTTTGGAGAGATTGCAGTGCACGCCAAAGCTATGTTTATAACTACCGCCATCTCTTGGACATCATATACTGAATCCAGCCTTGGGTCAGCTAACTCCATCAAATCACCGGTAGTTTTCAAAGCGATGGCCTAATGAAAGAGGCAGAAGGAATATCAAAAATTATGAATAATGCAAACTTAGGGTGTGAATTTCTAAAATGAATACAATTAGCTAAATGGGTCATGTTTGGGTTAGCATGGCAGGATTCCTTCAATTTGGATAGACACCGCAAACACATTCAGTTAAATAGGTTGCGTTCGTGTTGGCCTGTTTATTTTTAAAAATAAATTATATTTTATATAATGACATATATTTATTGAGTGATTTATATCAAAATTTTAATGATAAAAACAAAAATTAGCATTATGTTTTATAGTTGAAAAGTAATTCTTTTATATATGTTTGTATTTTTTGTTGCAAATTGTAATTTTCTAGTTTTGATTTAGAAAAAATAAAATAAAACAGAATAAAAAGTTTAGGTTAAATGGGTGATGTTTGTATCAACCCGAAAAAATTTGTGTCATGTTCATGTTCGACCCATCAATCCGTTAACATGACCCATTTAAAACCCATGACCCATATGCAAACTTATATGATGAAAAAAAGTTCATGTTAGTTACCCGATCAAGAAGAATAAAATGATTCTCCTTTAGCCTGTCAATAGTATTAGCCGTCCCACTTACAATCTCTAGGAGAACAATTCCATAGCTGTAGACATCTGCTTTATCCGTGAGGTAACCACGCAATGCATACTCAGGAGCCATATATCCACTAAAATTTGTAACGAAAAGAGTATTTTTAAACATATTTTTGGATTTTCTAAATATTTAATAGAATTCTAAAAATAATTAGCCACTCACTAAGTTCCTGCAACGCGTGTGCTTATATGGGTGTCATCCTCTTCATCAAGCTTAGCCAAACCGAAATCTGAAATTTTGGCATCCAAATTCTTATCAAGCAGGACATTAGTCGCTTTGATGTCTCTGTGCACAATCTTCAATCTTGATTCTTCATGTAGAAAAGCCAAACCTCGTGCTATACCAATACAAATCCTGTATCTTGTTGGCCAATCAAGTTCCAACTGCCATTCTTCGGGCCCTTCAACCCACAAGGTAAAAATAATTAAAAACTAAGAATGAATAATCAAGTGGTTTTATATGAATACAGAGAGAAACTTTTACCAAATAATGCACGGGCAAGACTGTTATTTTCCATGTACTCATATGCAAGCAACAACTGGTTTCCTTCGATACAACATCCATGCAATTTCACAAGATGCTTGTGTTGCAAAGCAGAAATCATGCCCAACTCATTCAAGAACTCCCTATTTCCTTGTCTTGATTTGGAAGAAAGTTGTTTCACGGCTATTAAGGTTCCATCCGGCAATATTCCCTACATTAGAACATAATTTATAGTTTCCAACATAGTACAAACCATGTTTGATATTGTACGTAATCAAGAGAGTAGTATTAATATTACCTTGTAAACAGGGCCAAAACCACCTTCTCCAATTTTATTAGCAACATCAAAATTGTTTGTTGCAGCTTTAATTTGCCTCAATGTAAACTGGGTGTTAAGCTCAAAGCCACTTAAATCTGATGAGCAAAAAAATGTGTTTTATCTCAAAACAGTCAAATAGAAAACTTTAGCTAATAGGGGTATGGGTCAAACGGGTCGATTTTCGCCCAAATATATTTTTATGCATACAACACTGTAAATTATTTACTCAAAGTTAAATAGAGATTTTAATGATACTGTTTTGTTTTGTGTTTTTTTTTATATCTGAATCGTTGTTACTGTATTATTTGTTTAAAAGACTTGAACTAACAAAAGTGTTCTACAGGTCAACCCAACCAAACCTTGACCGTTTCAACCCCAATCTTGCCACCTCTAGAAAAACCAGCTTGGCACATAAATACCTAGTCCACTTGAATCTTTACGTCGCAAATAACCTAACCACCATAAAACTCCAAGAATTAGGACAATGCTGAAAACTGCTCCAACCACAATTCCGGCTACAACACCTCCAGACACACCATTTCCCTTTTCTTTCGTACGTGGAACCGGATAATCTGCGCAATGAATATTAAAAAATGAAAAAAGTAGAGTTTAGAAGTAATATAGCTTACCCCTAGTAAGTAAACAATATAGCTTACTTGGATCCACAGAAATAGCCGAAATAAGAGGTCCGTATGTTCCTCTAGTTGGGACATTTATTGTTCCTTTTCCAGCCCAATAAAGTCGAATTTCCAAAGAACTTGTAACATTTACAGTATAAGTTGTCACAATAGCTTTCCCAACCCCACCTGCCCTATCACTGATGTCAAAGTCCTTCTCCACCAGCATACCCTGACACAGTACCAACCATTAATAACCGAAAACCGATTCATTGATCAGAAGGCAGCAAGCAAGAATGAATGAATGAACGAATTCCATATATTATAATTTTTATATAATACTATTCTTTAAGAACTTACCTGAAGGTAGATATCAAACACACGCCTGCCAAGGCTGCTAAACTTTGTATCATCAGTAAAAGAAATCTCGGCAAAGTGAAGGCTGACATTGTAGCTTCCATTACGCATGCAGAAACCGTAATAAGTCAATGATATGGCTGAGGTCCGTGCATTCATGTACAATTCAGAATTGTTCATTGGGACCTCAGAACTACTTGTCAAAATATAACTGTCAGGCTGGTCATCATCCAAGAAGTGACCAATATTGCTAAATCCCCACCGATTATCAGTTGAAGAGAAATGTGAAGCACCACCTGAGAGAAAGTCACCTTCATATTCCTTATTCCCAACTGACACTCCGTTTCCACCGCAGTTAATATACAATGAGGTTGAAGCTGATCCAAAAACAGTGTCATAGTTAGATGCGGATTATAAATCCATCGAGAACTCAACACGTTCCATTTCTTACGGATTATAAATCCATCGAGAACTCAACACGCTCGAAGCTCGCTCGAATTTAGCTCGAAAAAAGCTCGCTCGATATGGCTCGGTTTGAAACTGAGCCGAGCCGGCTCGGATCGGTTAGAAAGTGAGCCTAGCTCGGCTCGGTTCGTAACGAGCCGAGCTGGCTCGGTTTGGCTCGGATAGTTCTTATTTTGAATATATTTTGTTATATACATATAATATACTATAGAAATGTTAAAAAAGTTGGGGAATATGTTATATGTTTAATATTTGGTAATAGTAGCATGGAGATTGTGTGCTTGTGATTGAAGTTACAACTAATCAAGTTATTTAAATAAACCATAGCATAATGATAATTGTCCAAATAGTCAAGTTATCAAACTCAATACTACTTTAGATTTCAAATAGGTCAATATTTAGGAGTTCAATCAGACATCTATTGCATATTTAGGGGGTTAATTTGTATGTTGGTGAACTTATACTGTATTCCGTTGAAATTTAAGACTTATTTTGTATTTTTTGAACTTGATTATAGCTTGTAATGCATTAGGTTAAACTTATTTTAAATGTGTTATTTTTAACTATTGAATAATATTTTAGATTATTGAATTTTGAAAGCCAATTTTTCTTTTTTCTTTTTAAATTCGAGCCAAACAAAGCCGAACTGAGCTGGCTCGGTTTAAAACCAAGCCGAGCTTGAGCTTTGATTTTCAGCTCAGTTTTAAATCCGAGCCGAGCCGGCTCGGTTTAAAACCAAGCCGAGCGCGATCTTGACCTAGCTCGGCTTGGTTCGTCTCATGAACAGCCCTAGTTTCTTGTATTATAGTCCACATTAGCTACCTTTTTACTAAGTAATTTGATATCACCTTCCTTATACATATTTTATGCATATACGATGATTTTGAACTGCTCTGTTTAATATTTGTCCCTGATGGTGAACACCAATAATTTGTTCATGAATGTTTAATCTAGTAAATATTTGTGGGCCTGTGTCTTGGGGCCAGAACTAATACAAATCTGAATGAAGAATACAAATTATACTAGAAATCAACATATAATATATAACCAATCTCTTGGTTAATCTAACAATCTAGAGACTAGAGTCTAGTGGGAGTGAATTCTAAGTAGATACATTTCTCTTTAATGGGCCAAAACTTCATTATAAGGTATGCTTGCCTATAAACGTATAATAGTTTATCGTTGCAAGGTAGTTCCCATCAATTAGAGCCTTAGAGGGATATTACACAAAATATACGACAGTCATGTAGTGTGTATTGTACCATAAGGAACTATCACTAATTGATTTCGTATGTTGTTTATGTCATTAATGAGAGTTATCATAATTATAAAGAGGACATCATCAATGACTCAAGTATAAACTGAATCACAATAAACATGTAACCAAATTTCATAAAAATATGAGAAAGAATGTGTAATTTTAACTTACATGTACGACAAACGTTGTTCCCCAAGCACGAGACCTCTTTACTGGTAAAATAGTACAAACAAGAACGTATGTCACAAAGAACTGAACACCAACGTATTCTTATCTAGAAAAATAATTTATAGCAGGTAAACTTACGAAACATTATCCGTTGAATAGGAAGCAAACAAGTTTCTACAGGAAACAACAAAAACAACATGCTTTAGCTAAAAGAGTTTCGAAATGATGGTTTTGAGAAAGGGAAAACTGATCTTACGTTTCCCGAATCTGACACCTAAAGTCACTTGAGTTTTGAGATGTGAAATTGTTGTATGATAGATCACTGCAAGAAAAATCCAATTTCAGTTATTTTACTTCTTTTACAGGTGTCATAGTAAATAAACTTACATAACATCTCCTGAAGTGAGCATCCAATCAGGTACGATTCCAGATAGCAAGTTTCCAGTAAGATAGCTAAATAATTAAAATGACAAGTTAATATTGCAGTTATATTGAGATTGTTCATAACAAGGCGACTTGGAATTATACAGAAATTAGATGGTTTGATCTGTTGCACAAATTAGCTATTCAAAAGTATTGTATCAAAATTTAAGTACATTAGATGCCTGCCTAATGAAAACCAGAAATGTGACAATAGATTATAATGAGATGATGCTTACATGTAGTCGGTTTTCCTTAGATCAGCAAACCCATCAGGAATGGTACCATTAAGCTTGTTAAAGCTAAAGTCTCTGAAGTAGCAACGTTAACAATGAGTGTATGAAATATGATAATATATATTGTAACTAATAGAGGAAAACACAAAATAAGCATTTCATAATTTAATAGTCTTTTCCTTAACACCACTATAA
Source organism: Ambrosia x helenae (assembly GCA_030844895.1). Lineage (NCBI taxonomy): Eukaryota > Viridiplantae > Streptophyta > Magnoliopsida > Asterales > Asteraceae > Ambrosia > Ambrosia x helenae. The sequence goes on from JAUTDX010000977.1 coordinate 51,134, forward strand.
CAGGTTTATAATAGTCTTTTCTTTAAATGTCTTATATGGCATTTGATGCTAACACATTACCTTGGATCTTCACATTAGCATATCTGGTTATAGTCGGTTTCAATATGTATAAAAAACAACTAGGATCAAATAGAAGTATATTTTTATTCTCTTAGTGTGCACACTGGCATATAAGCATGTCAATAGTAGGTCATGTCACCCATGAATTATATTAAGGGGTTGCAATTTCTAATAATTTAGTGTATAGTTAACCGTGGTTCTTAGTTTGTTTTCATTTGTATGGCCATGTGGTGATGTGGATTCATGGTCTCATAAAATCGGTTTGTGTCCTTTTAGACTCGCAAAGAAAAGAAATCAAGCATCATGCAACTGATGTAACATTCACAATTAAGAGATATTATATGTTTGCAATTTATACGAAAGGCCTTGATCAAAACACCAACACCTTTAGAAACTTAACCCCAAGGGGTTAAAAGGTGGATTATCCAATGTTTGATACCATCTTGGTGTAATCATTCCATTTCGCGTCCCCCGTGCATTTAGTTTGACAAAAAGACACTTATGTAATAGATTCAATGTGTGTAGTCAACATAAAATGTCACCATAATTGGGTTTCATTAAACGTTTGATAAAACGTATATATTGTCTACAGTTCCGTTCTGTGTGACGGTTAGCAGCTTGCAGACCATCTTATGTTTGAAACAGTAGCACAGGTTAAAGGCTAAAGGACATGCTTAACTTTACATTCAAACACATAGACATATTGCTTAAGTTGTTGCAAAGATCTTTCCTTTATAAATAAAATAAGATGAGCGCTAAGTAAGAATTACTAACAAGACTTTCAAACCGCTTGAAGGAAGCGAATCTGGTAACTTTCCGAATAGATTGCAATTCCTCAAGATCCTGGCATGATTGGATTTACAAATTACAATACATTATAAGAAGAGGCTGGTAATACTTCATTATAAGAACAATTCAACTACTCACAAGGTCTTAAAAGATGTCGAGTTACCAAAAGGTGGACAAAGCGCGCCTGGTCCTCCCAAGTCACTAATTCTCCTGCATCTCTTGATTCAGTCAGCACAAATGACGACAATTACAAGTAAATTAAACACATAATATATGACGAACTACTCACAAGTCTGACAAGTTTGCCAAAACAGTAATGCTTGAAGGTATTGGCCCCTCCAATCCACTGGCTTGCATCCTTCTATACTTTGAAAACATTAATTAAATATACATTCTATCTGCAATAAATAAAAAATGAACAGTAGCGAAATGCCTCACAAGCTCTTGAGACTTTGCCATCGCCCAATGTAATCGGGAATCTTCCCAGAGAAATTGTTACCGCTAACCCGACTACATAAACAAACAAAAGTCAGTTATGTTTACTAATATATTCAAAATCAACGAGGCAGTAGAACTCACAATTCCTTGAGAGTGGTCAAATTTGCAAACGAAGCAGGCAACCTCCCACTAAAAAAGTTGGAGTTGAGAAATCTACAAATAAAAATGGAACAAACGTAAGTTGATATGATAACGAGATAAATAGGACATCAAACAACAAGACCATCAACGTTCAATATGTCTTACAGTCTCTCGATGCTTGCAAGATTCCCAAGCTCCTCGGGAATAATTCCGGACATCATATTGTCCTCTACAGTTCTAAATAACAATATAATTGACACCATAAACAACAAAAAGAGAGGTTACATAAGTTATAATAAAAGTAGTTTTAAAAAGAAACTTACAAAGTTGTCAATGTACTTATGTTCCCAAGCTCCTTTGGGATTGATCCAGTTAAACGATTCCCGATCAGAGAACTGCATATAGTACTAAAATAAGCAAAACTGCACGTTTTTTATACCAAAAGAAATGATGAAAGATTACACACATATAGAAAGAAGTTGTACATGTTTAAAATTTGGCCCATGGAACCCCATGCTGGAGGGATGGTACCGTTGAGATAGTTGCGAGTTAAATCTCTGTATGAAGGACATACAAACATAAACTGTCAAATGCAAACATTACAACATGTCATAATATTAATATAGCCAAAACAAGTTTTAGGAGCGTACAGATTAAAAAGGTTAGGAAGATTGGTGAACTCGGGTGGGAGAATGCCTGCTAAACTTTGTCCTTTAAGACTTCTGTATCTCATACAAACCAAAACATCGTCAATAAGAACAATAACATGCAAGAATATATTTATATATTCTAATTAAATGGCCTTTATAATCATTTATCTAATAAATGATCAACGACCTAAATACCCATATTGGTTTCACTGGTCTTTATGTTATGGGTGTAATTATCCTTAATGAACCGTAAAATAGAGATTCCACTAGGGTGTATATAGAGATATTATTAGGAGAGGTTAGAGGCCAATACTCATAACCTAATTCGTCCCTCTCTCTCCTCTCTCAACTGAGATCTTTGATCTCCTTAGTCATCTTTACTACTGTACACCCTAAATGAAACCCGATCATCTTGTAGATCATGAAGTTTTTCCTCTCTATGGTTACTGGCTAATAAGGTACATATCTGATTTACTTATTCATGTTTCTATATTAGTATCAAGAATTGATCAACATAACAATAACAACAATAATAATAATAAGTTACTTTAAATCTAAATACTTAGAAAACCTAAATTTCGTAATCGATAAACTTATGGATCATGAATAAGTTAAATATATAGATTCAATCATGATCACTCTAAATGTTGATGAAGTAATTGCAGGTGACGTCACAATCTTAATTAGCACGAAGAAGAAGAAGGCTCTTCAAACGAAGGAGCCAACGGCTATGACGCAAGCGTACTAATAAACGGTTAATAACTTAATAATAAATAAATACAGCCTTCATGGAATTCTTCTACTGAAGCCCAGATGTGGGCCCAGTTCGGTTAAAACACAGTCTACACATATGGCCCAGTCTCCAGCCCAACTTTTTGGGCTTTTATTTTTTAATTTAATTCTTAGTCACAAACACAGTGGCTCTTTTGTTTGGATCTCTTACGGATGAAAAATAAGTCAAAACTTAATTTTGGTAGACTTTGGAGGTAGCTCAAGAACCAAAACCGAACCGCTCCAGAAACTGGTTTCTGGATCGAGCTCAGTTGAAACTAGTCAAAACCGAAACTAACTGAATAGAACATGGTTTCAACTGAACCGATCCTTTTCCCTCTTCAAAACTGGTTCTAAAGTGAACTGGTTTGGTCAAAAAAACCGGTGTTGACCAACTTTGACCAAACCAAGTATGGGCCCGGAAACCCACTTGTGCACCTCTAGGAAGACAATCATTTTACAACAATTTGAGACTTAAACCCACAATCTCTTGGTTAGTTTGTTGTCCGTTTAACTCGATCTGAATCTAGTCAAATTTGAATATTTCGGGGCTAGTCTCAAGTAGCCCGTGTGTGTGTGCTCGATTAAGCTACAACCTTATGCCAAAGTTAAAACCGAAAAAGGTTTCAATTATAAAAAAAAAAAAAAAAAAAAAAAAAAAAAAAATCTTATTGTTTACAAGATATGATTCTTAGTTCATTGAGCACTAGCACCCACAAGTTCAAATTTGATAAATTTGGATAATCGAGGGAAGAAAAACATACACGCTAGTGACATGGCATATCGTCCCGTTAGATTCAGTACAGTTGCAAATGACGGTATCATCGTATGTGTTATTGGCTGGCAAACCGACCCATTCAACACAAGGATCCTTGTTGAAATCCCAATCTTTACCCAACTTACGTCCGATCACCCTCAACGCGTCCACTGCCAAAAAAGTTCAATATTTAAACCACAAAACACTAAACATCATATCTCAAGTTACAAATTACATATTGTTACCAAACCTTCATTGGATGGAAGACGAGTTGTGTTGATGGATGCAAGACCAAAGGGTAGCAATATTGCAAACCATAGAATTGTAACCAACATGTTGCTTCAGTTGCTAAACATTAATTCGGATCATACTATGAGTATTTATATATAATATATAATAGCCATCAAATTGTTTAATGTTGAAGGGGAAGACTTTGTGGTATACTATTTAAATGTTATGAATTATGATGTCACTTTAGAGCAATACAACCCATAAAGTTAAGGCCAACATGCTGTTTCTATATGTAAATATATTTTCTGGAACAAAATGTGTGTTTATATAATAGCCAATGGATATATAAAATTCAGTAGTAGGTGGAATGTTAATTACGAGAATACGAAGACTTTTGGTGTTTAATGCTTCAATAACGTCGCTTTCTGTATTAAAATACTAAGTGTCTTATATACCGTGACAAAATAATAAGGTCAAAAGGCTAATTTCCTTATTGTTTACTCATATAAGGATAGAGCATTTTTACCCGAGTATCTATATCCATACTCATACCGTACTCATATCGGTACTTGTGTCCGTACCGATTTTGGGTACTCGGTATAGGTATTGATACTCACTTTTATTGATTTCGGTATTCGATACTTTCGGTATCGGTACGGGTACGGGTAAAAATGGTACGGGTACCGAATTCTATATACTAATGAATTCGATAATATGTTTTACCCGTATTATGGTATTTATGGTATTCGTATCAATTTTACTATTTGGTACATGTACCATATTGGTACTCGTACCAATTATATCAATTTAGTGCCCGTATAGTATTGATACTCGTAATGTTTATCTACTTGGTACCAGTACGAGTGCTTAAAAAGGAAAATAATAAAGTGGTACCAAAATGGTACCGTACCAAGATCCCGGTACCTATACCCGTACCGCACCTATATATTCGGTACGGTGCTCGGTACCCACTTTTGTTCAAATTCGATACTGGTATTATCGGGACGGGTGCGGGTACAAGTACGGGGTATGATACCGATCGCATCCTTAGCTAGTTTATTTTATCTCGTGTATGATGGAAAATATCCTAGAAGGTAATCCAGTTATCCAGGGTGTTCACGATCCGGTCCAACCGGATTTGATGAAACTTTGGATCTAGACCGCTAGGATGGGTTTAAAAAACGAAAAACCAAAATGGCCGGATTCATTGGGTCATTGGTAAGGCTGTTCACAAACCAAGTCGAGTGGACCTTTCCCCGTGCATGGCTCGTTTACAAACTGAACTGAGCCGAGCGGCTCGTTTACATCCGAGCCAAAAACCGGGCACACATTTTTCGAGCACAATTTTTTTCAAGTGAGCGTCGAGTGAGAATCGAGCGGAGGGTAATTTGGACGACCATAAAAGTGGGATGTTTCTTTCGATGCTTTCGTTGTTAGGTGAAAAACTAAGGTCGAATTGTCCGATGATAACTATCACACCACGATTTACCCGTCGGTTGTTAACGTTTGGCACCTTTGCTACACAGCGGAATAATACATCTAAGACTTTATTAATTCTGAACGCCTCTACTAAGCCCTCTAGGATCTCCAATCCTAAGACATCGCCTATTCCAACTGTGTCATTGCCAAAATCTATACCTTAAAGACATGCTTAAAAAGGTCAACATAAAGCTGGTGAGTTCGTGGTTTTATGTTTATTTCTCATAAAACCCTTTTTTGATTAAATTACTAGGAAAATATTCATAAAACATTTTAAGAAAGTTTATTTTCATTACACAAAACGCTATTTGGGAAAAACTTGTAAAAGTCCCCTTGGAATCCTCATTAGGTATTCCGTTATATTTAACCTTCAGCTCGACTCACTTTACTGTATATTTACCTCCCCGTAAAGATAAATATACTAGAATCTTATCGATCGAACAACTACATTTAAAAAGTGACTTTATCTCCGTGGAATCCTTGCTGGACATTCCACAATAACTTTTGAAAACTTTCTTTTAGTAAACTATTTTCCCTCTGATTCCTCACTTGGCATTAGCAAATATAATTATGAAAACCTTAAGAATGTTATGTACAAAGCTGTAAATATAACTATAATTTTTGTGTGTATTTATAATTATATATATAATAAATAAACAAAAACTTATTCGAGCGGAACTGAGTCGAGTGGATCTTTACTTGTGCTTGCTTTGTTTACACACTTAATCGAGCCAATCGACTTATTTATAATTGAGCGGAAGATCGAGCAAGCATTTTTTTATATTTTTTGAGCAAGTTACGAGAACCAACAGATTTAAACAGCCCACGTCATCGGGCCTTCCAAAATGGCAAAAATAGTTGGAATTGATGTTTATTGATAAAATACACATACAATGCATGTTCCAAAAGTTTAAAATTGATCCGCTATAAATATATTTTAAAAAAATAAAGGTTTACGAACTTTTTACTTTTTATTTACTTATTATATTTGAATAAGAGTCAAGTTATTTTATAAAGTGTGATAAAAATGAAAAGGGTGAGGGAAATACAAAAAACACAATAACTCACAAAATATGATACAGTGGAACAACAAAATATAACACAATGCCGAAAATATAACACAATGCTGAAGAAAAAAGATACAATGAATCACAAAATAGCACAATGATGAAAATATGAAAAAAAACACAATCATATAATATAAATTCTAATAACTACAAGCTAAAAATTAAAAAAAACGAAAACCTAAAAACTAAGATCGTAAGGTCTGTTTTTTTCAATGTATATTTGATCCTAACCTTGAATATTAGGTTAGAAATCCATTATTAGACTGTCTAAATAAATGAAATACTAAATACTTATTAGTAAAGTTTTAGGAATTTTTATAAAAATATTATGAAATAAGATTGAAATTAAATATTTATTAGGAGAGGAACAGGTGAACGAAGAAAAATTTATGAGCTCACGAAATTGCGACATAAACGAAATCAGCTAGTTTTTTTATTAGTAATAGATTTATTACACTTGTTTAATAAAAGAAAGATTAAATAGTTAGTGCAAAATGAATTTTAATAATCCCACAAAAGGTTGGACGATAATAATCTTATGTGAGTTTTTTCCCTCCATCAGTTCCACCTTTTAAATATTTTGCTATCATAGGTCCCCCGTTAACTCTAACTAACCTCGTTAGCTTTTTGCTTACGTGGCTGTTGACTGGGTTGTTGACGTGTAGTACAAGACAGTTGAGCTCCCTAACCAACTCTAATATACATACATATGTTAGAGAATACAGTTAGTAAAAATAATGAACAAGTATATAAACTATATTATGCTTTATTGCTTTTACTATTATTTGTATAAACTGTTAATGTAACACTAATTACACTGTTACATAAACCCTTCTTCTCCAAACAAAGATGTCCTTCAATTCATAACCTTGCAATTCAAATTAATATGTGGTTAGTTTCTCAGAAGTTATACAAATTATTAGTTAAAATTTTATAGGTATCTGCAACTTGGTACCCTATAGATTCATATCAGATTACTATTTTGCAAATCTGCAAACTCGACTACTCGAGAATACTACCATAAAACCATCATTGGACTAAAAAAAAATAAGGTTCATACCTGGTAAACATAAGCAACAAACAAAGGCAGCAAAACTATCTTCGATTCTTTGTTATAGCAGTAAAAATCTGCCAAAAACAAAATGAAACAAAATTTAGCAAGAGAAAAGAAAAAAACCATATATACGATGACGTCTTACCTGCTTTGATCCTAAAGACTTGCACATGTGGAAATCAATTGTATTAACCCATGAAAAAACCTTTGTGTTAGGTGATTAAACATCCCAAAGCAATTATATTTCTAAAAAAGAAAACAATACCATATATGTTGATGGAGTGAGAGATGCTTATCCACCACCAGATACCTCGCGACAATTATAATTTGGACCAGGCGATAGGAAATCCAGATATCCAAGACACTCCATTTATATACAATCATCACAATATAAACAAATATGCATCATTCAACAATCCAGATTCAAAATTTGTTAGAAAAGAAATGTGTCCAGCGTACGATTAGATCCATCAGCTCTTGTTCACCTAAAAGTGATGTAAGAAGACATTACAAAGTTAGAATTTATATGTTTTCCCGGTTTAAAGTCTGTCCATGGCATAAAAATCTTAATGATAGAACACCCAATTGAGCATAAATCATAATTTAAAAAACACGTACAAGACTAAAAGTCACATATGTATATGTATTCTTACATAAAGTTCTCTAGGTTCTGTTGAAGATTCTGATGCAAAAACCACACTGGTAACTATCACGTTAGCACTACTCAAGTTTTTAGAATTTGACGCCAGTGAGAGGCATGACAGTGCCAACAGTAACTTTGCCTTTTCTGCTGTCAAATCACACATAAAATTTATACAATCAAACCTAAATGCAATAAAACTACAGTTAGGTATAATATAACTGAACCCAGTAATAAATGGTAAGGTTGTTTTGCTTGAAGACTTACGCCGAACACCTTGAATGCAACATCCCTGAAAACCCGCATCTTTCAACACTAAAAAATTACAAACAACAACAGATCCTTCCTCCGTAACATTCCTGCAAAGAACAAAGAGCGATGTCTAAACTTACATGGTGTATCATCATCGGCAAAGATTGAGAGATTGAAGCATCAATAAAATAATAATATTACCTGGAGATGAATATGAATTTGGGATACAAGAAAACAAAGGTAAATAACTTAGGTGAAGCTTAAATTAACAGACGATGAATCCACCAGATCCATCTCTCTACCAACACCGTGAAATTCCAGCATCCTTAAAAGAAGCACTAAATAAGAATGGAAGAGAAATCAGATCTAGAATTTTTTTTTAAGAGAGAAAGAGATAATGAAGCAAGAGAAAGTTGGGTTTCAATTTTGAAATGAGATTTGATTTGTGAGAATCTTGCAGAGATAGAGGGGTTTGGGCGGGATAAGGGTTTTGGAACTCTACCGGACTCTACGAACATTTAGTTTAGTTTAATTTAGTTAGTAGAGTTGAGGGGATTAAAGTCTAATTAAGATGATGGTGTTAAAGTGTAAAAGCGTTTGAATGACTATTTTATCCTTATTTTAGGGTTATTAATGAAAAATTAGTTCTTAATTTTTTGGTATCTTAAACTACCCCTCCCTCATGCATTATAATATAGTATAGATGAGATCTTGCTTCTCTTCCAAATATTTAGGCTTTATAATAGAATTCTATAACCTCCTCCTCTTGTAAACTTTGCTTCTAGAAGCATTTTTATAGTTTAAGTTGTTAGACACGGACTAAAAGACATATTTACCCTTAAAAAATCTTTATTATGTGCATCAAGTGTTGTACCTTAAGCAATTATATTTGTATTGTTTAAAATTTAAGAAGTCCTTACCTCATGCATTATAATATAGTATAGATATAGATATTATGAAGTAAGATTGAAATTACATATTTATTAGGGGTGGAACAAGAGAAACTTAAAAAAACTAAGGGATCACAAAATTAGGACATGTGAGAAAACCAATTAATTATTTATTAGGTAAACATAGGTAGATCTTTTTCTAACTTCCAAGCGTCTCTTTTCTCAACTATTTACTTTTTACACTTTTCAAATATTTTGATTTATTTTCATATGTGAGGATCAAATACAAGCGAGGGAAGAAAATAAAATAGACTTCGATTGAGCTCATTCAAGCGGATTGAAATTTTCTAATCGAATTCTACGGTCTTAGTTTTAAGGTTTTCGATTTTTAGCTTGTAGTTTTAAGAATTTGTGTTATATAATTGTGTCTTTTATTTATTTTTGTCATTGTGTCATTTCGGTGATTTATTGTGTCTTTTTGCTCAACATTGTGTTATATTTATTATCATTGTGTTATATTTTGTGATCTATTATGTTCTTTATATTATTTTCATCATTCTCATTTTTGATACACTGAATAGAATAACATGACTCTTATTTCGTTTAGCTACTTTGTTCTCCGTACATGGTCATCCATTTTATTTTATGTAACATTTTTTAAGAGTTAGGTTTGTAATTTTTATAATGATAGTACACGGGCATAAATTAAAAGAATTAAATATACTTAATTATTATATTATTCGTGCCGCATATCAAGTCAATGGCGATTAAAGAGACGTCTGATTGGATTTCCACCGTTTGATCATTAGCAGTGGGACTGTGGAAGCTAGGACTTGGTCTTAGATTCCTAAAGTCAAATAGAAACTTAATTTGCAAAAAGTCAAACGTAATAGTACAGCAAAGTGAATGTGTCCTTGGAATATGTGACAACTCACACCGTCAGTGACGAAGCTTGACCCGAGACTTCGGGGGTCGGAAGTCACCGGGGTCGGAAATCACTGGTTTCGGGGGTCGAAACCGTATATACCAAAAAATTTCTATACGAATACTATATAATCAGAACTTCTGAGCGAAAATTCGGAGGGTCGGCCGCCACTCCCCGCCTCTTAAAAGCTACGCCCATGCACACCGTCATATTTTATCTTCACAAGAAATTTCGAAAATATCATGGAGATCTATCATCTATGTTATCAAAAGCTCGTTGGGTGCATGCCTCCCCTTAGGCAAGGCATTGCCACACTAGGGAAAAGCCTTGCTGCTATATAGGATTAGCAGTGACCTTCGAGACAGATTCTAATTAGATTTTGGTTAAATTCTGATCAAATTCTAACAATTTTAAAAAATTCTTAAAATTACGTTGAAACTATATGATAGATCTAAAAATGGCCTTGAACCAACCAATATTTAGCTTTAAACAAGCTTAAAACATGTTTATAACCCAAAAAATGTAATTTTATGCTATGCCTCTTGCTTATCTCTAGCTCTCAGTCTTTAGGCGCCTTGCGCCTGGGGCCAAGGCTCATAATTTGCAACTTTATAAGTAGGGCTGAGCAATTTTCGGTTTTGAACCGTCAAAACTGGAGAACCGATATCGAACCGCTAGATCTGAATCGTATTTTTGTATTTGGGTTCTGGTTCCAATTCTAAAATTTTGGTTAAAACGGTTCTAGGTTCGGATCGAAACCGCGGGTCCGTTTAAAAAAACACTAGAACCAAGTTAGGTTTAAACTTTAAATATTATATTTAAAACCATATTGTTATATTAGAATTATGTTAAGCTTAATGTTAATGAACATGTTCAAGTCAGGTTAACCATATAGCATTTAACAAATTTGTTATGCATGTGTACCATTCAAGTTATATAACTGAAGAAACAACTATTGTTAATTATCTTGGCAGTAGGTGATTATGGTTATAAACTCGTGTTGTTGCAAGAACAATCCTTTGTACACTCGTAGACGAGAACTGACCTACAAGAATAAGAACAAGAGGGTCGTACGAAGGGAGGCGACTGTTAGGTAGTCAAGAGTGACTCCAACGTATAGACACAAAAATGGTGTTGGCTTCGAAGTGAAACATAACATGTCCATACATGGGAGGGGTGACCTCCTTTATATAGTGCATACATGGGCCCAACATCACTAATCCTTAACCTTGACGATGAACTTGGCCCCGGGATAAGGGCTTGCCTCCGTTCGACCCACATAATTAGTATAAAAGCATGTGGTAATGAATGTTGATGTGAGAGAAAGAAAAGACCGCCGCCATGTGGTGCAACGAGAGTGGCTGCAGATGTCTTCCTTTTCTGACGGGCAACATGGTTGACCAGATGGGTGTGTCTGACGTGACGTCTGACCAATTGCAGGGCGACGTGCAGTGTACGGTACCTCTGACGGTACTGTACAGGTATGGCTTCAGAATGTGCAACATGGAAGTTGTCACGTCGTTGTACTTGAGCCAGGGTAGTTGGACCACCCTAACATGTGTCATCTTCTGATAGGCTGAGCATGCGCCAGGATCTGACAGGATCTTACGTACATCCTCGTACTTGCATACGATGTTGCCTGTGTTGTCTGCACGTGTTGGCCACATGCATTGAGTTTGTTGTTGCTGACGTCTTCTGCGTTGAGAGCTGTTGCGCATTTACTGCATGGCCAGTAACGTGTGTCTACGCTAAGAGTAGCTTGCACATATTCTTCCGCAGAATGGACTGTGCAGGCTTGATGGTTTGAGCTGTTTTATGGGAGGGTTATCCTCGTTTGTGCCAGGATTTAGTATCCTATCCCTTCAATCACTAAAACTGTAGACCTGGTACAAATCAAGAGCAGCAATCGTTGTTCCCGATTCATGAACCACTAGTCTACTACTTGAAATCAATAAACACCAAATAAATGTGACATGAGTAAAAACAAATTGTTATGATTGACCGAACCCATATTACACACATCTCTAACCCATCAAGATTAACTTACAGGCATGTAGTAATTAAGTTGTAAACATGCTAATCTGGTTATAATAAATTGGTTAAACGGGTTAGTGGATCGACCTGTTTAATTATACGGGTTAAAGAGGTCAACCTGAACACTGCCCATTTATTAAACTTATGAAAACTAAATTTTTTGAATAATTGTGTCGTGTCCGTTTTGGGAATTCCCAACCCTGCCGTTGCCGTTAGCCTTGATATAGTTCAGTTTGGGTTGTATATTTTTACGTGCAAAAGGTTGAACTGTTTGAAAGTCATATGACTTTGCTTTCAAATGCTTCAACCTCCTAAATAGCTTTACTCAAAGAAACTTATTATTATTTCAAGATTATTGTTTCTCTATCTTATTTGCTAACTATTTTTTTTTATAAAAACAAATTGAACAAAAAGGGAAAAAGGTGTTGAAGGGTTGGCCCGACCCGAGGGACCCACCCATTTTGCCACCTCTAGGTTCATGTTCTTTACTCGATCAAAAAGAACAAAGTGATTCTCTTTTGCCCTGTCAAAAAGTTAGCAATCCCACTCATAATCTCTAAGAGGACAACTCCATAGCTATAGACGTCTGCTTGATCAGTGAAGTAATCTCGCAGGAACCATATATCCATTGAAAATTTTCAAATAAAATTTATTTATTAATTTGAAGCCTAATGCCCTTATTGTTGCAATAGAGATTTTGAACATGTAATAAATTATTAAAAAGAATAGTATAATTAACAAACCGAGTTCCAGCTATACGAGTGATTATATGAATGTTATCCTCTTCATCAAGCTTACCCAAACCAGAATCAAAAATTTTGGCATTTAGTTCTTTATCAAGCAACACATTAGTTCCTTTAATGTCCCTGTGCACAATCTTTAATCTTGATTCCTCTTGGAGATAAGCGAGACCTCTCGCTATATCAATGCGTATACTACACCTAGTTGGCCAATCAAGTTCCAACTGCCATTCTTTTTGCCCTTCAATCCATAAGGTTACAAATAATTGAACACAATAATAAGTGAATCCATATTATTCAGGTCATGCTTATTCCTAACATCTCACGGGTAAAACTAAAAAGACCTCATTTAGAAGGAAATGGGTTGAATTGACCATGTATTAAAATGCATAAAAGCCTCCAAAATCATTTTAACAAAATAAAAAATATTTATCATCAAAAATTTTATATATATATATCTATGTTACCTTATTAAGAAGGGGAGGTTGCTACAAAGGTAATTTTACACTAATTTTAAGATGGGAGTTAGAAAGTCTCTTCACAAATGAGTAACATTTGGCCATTTTCTTCCATTTATACCCCTTGTGTACAACATGGAAAGCCTATCTATCTATACATATAATAAAGGAGTAACTAGGGGTGAGGTGTCACCATTCTAGGGTGTCCACATCAGCAATTTTCAACCCATTTTAGAGGGATCCGGTTGACCCGAACCGCTCCAAACTCACTATCCGGTACCCGCTAACCCGTATATAAATAGTCTGTTTTATTTCTCGCTTATGTTATACGTTTACCTATCCCTCTAAATCTCATACAATCTCCAACCTAAACCCTAAATCGCCTCCTTCTTCTAACACCGGACCATTCATCAGAATCACTCCTAACCAGGTAACATTTTTTTCCAGTATCTATTGTTTCTTATCTTGATTCTGTTTATAAAATCTTTGATTTCCTATTCGTATTCATCCGAATCCTTTATTCAATAATAAAAACCTTAAATTCAACGTATCTAACCTAAATCGAAGTTTTTTTTCCTTTAATTTATTATATTCTGTTTATTGTTATTGGATTATAGATTAATCGTTTCTTAGATATCTTGAATTTTTTTTGGTTTACTATAACGTTTTCTAATTGATTTTTTTGCTATTGTTTTAGGGTTACTTCATTATTTGTGTTTTAGGTTTACGAAATCTAAGATTTAACCGATTTTTAGATATTTTAATTTACTTTTCGGTTTGGAATACGATTAATTTTTTCCTATTGTTTTAGTGTTACTATATTAATGTATGCTCATTAAAAATTGCAGATTCTGGAACATGTCATACCACAAGGGAAATCAATTTTTCAAAGTTCTTCATGACCCTTCAGCTTCTGTTTTGGTATATTTTCATGTTTATGCATTCTATTTTACATTGATTATAATACAATAGCACTACACTGTTAATGGTAAAATATTTACTTATTTGAAATTGATTTTGCAGACTGTTCCCGAATCTATGAATACGTTTTTCTCTGTAAACATGTTGAACAATACAATGGTTACTATAACCACTGTTTTGTGTAAATCATGGTCCGTTCGTGTTTCTCTGATAGAAGATATAGTGTGCTTCACTGATGGATGGTCAGAAGTGGTCAACGATTTATCTTTTGGCACTTTTGTTATGATTTTCAATTACATTGGCCACAAGACTTTCCTCATGAAGTACTTCAATCATTCTCCTCATCAACAGCTTGGGAATTCTTTTTTCAAGATTATTGAACATGAGTTGACCACTCCTCCTGTAAGTATTATGGATATTTAAATTATTATTTGTTATTTACTATTTCTGAATTTGTATATATCTGATTCCAGGTTATACCGTGTTCCTTTGTCAAGACACATTACCCAAATGGACTCCCAGTCAAACCAGTCAACCTCTATGTATCTGATGACTTTCAGTGGAATGTTTCTATGCAAAACATTGATACAAATGTTTGCTTTTCTGATGGATGGATTGATTTCCTGACTGACCTTCGTCTGAATGTTGGTGATGCCATATGTTTTGAATTATCTGAAAATGGACGTTTTAAGGTTACTACCTTTAGCAAGAGTGGGAGACAAATGCGTCTGTTTAAAATACTTTCTGTTTCAAATCCGGATGAGAAGAATAATGTTGTCACCTTAAACCCTAATGTGCAGCAATATCCCAGGTTACCTGGATTTACATGCAATGTTACTACCGAACTGGTATGACACTTACTTATTATTCTTTTATAAATTACGTATTATAAAACTAATCTATAATTCTCATACATTGTCTTTTAACTTATGCATAGGTCATTCCAAATCAAATTGCTGATATCATTGGCTTAAACAAGAGTATGAATTTGAGAATTAAATTCATCAATGGTAACTCTTGGAATGTTCCTGTTCATGTTCAAGTTGTTTCTGGTAATCCAAGGTATGTAATTGAATAATTTCTTTATTACTTTATAGTTTCTATATTTAGTGTATGCCTATTATATTCAATTCATCACTTTTTACAGGTACATTGTTATCGGATGGCGTGAATTAATTGAATCAGAAGGTATTCCGTTGGGTCAGGCTTATATGTTCAAATGGTCCACTATTCATCGTAAGTTGTTGGTTGGCAAGTATGCTAACCAAGAGGTAATAGACATTAAAATGCAATGATTGTGTTGGTTGTGGTTTTTTGGTAGGTAAACTTTTGGGGCTATTGAACATATTTTGGTTGTGCCTTTGAACAATGGATTTTTTGGGATTTTGAACATGTGTTTTTGTTAGCATAACATACTTTTGTTTTGATGTTGAAATCTGATTTTGGGTTGAACTTATTAGGGTTAGTATGTGAAGTTTTGGTATATTGACTTTTTTGGTAGATATAGTTTTATGGATGTTGATTGTGTTTTTTTTTTGTTATATTAACGCTTTCAATGTCAAAATTTTATATTTTTTGTATGATTATGTTGCACATTGAAAAACTAATTTTCTTCTTGATGAACTGTTAAATCAATTATAAGCTAATGTTTATGTTTTGTTTTGATAATTATGTATTTTCTGTACTCACCTAACAATGTACCTGAATCTAATATAAAACTTTCCTGGCTATTTTCAAATTCGTTATTGTTTGTCTCGGTCACGATTAATCCTCTGATATTATAACATAACAACTTGAAACTCTTAAATTTTAATAGCCAACATTAAATTTTTTAAAATTAAAAAATAAAAAGTTTTAAAATAATTAAATTGATCACTTTCTCCTATTCGAATTTTAAAATTTCAATAACTTCATTCTAATCCGCCATTAATTTAGCTACATTTTTTATATTCCTTATTTAAATAGAAAATCAAAGATGAAAAATTTATGACTATTATACGGTTGTCCATTTTATTTTTTAAATCAAAGATGAAAAACTCTTTTGGTGATGCTATTACCCGATTAATGATAAATGAAGACATTCCTGAAATAGACACATACAAGGCAACGTAAGCATAATTTTACAAATTCCTATCTTTCTTTAGTACTAAAAAATATTAACTTCATTATGATCATTAATTTATACAGTTTGCTTAAAAATTTGGCTGCAAATCCAAACTCTATTCGTCGTCCGTATGGAACTTCAATGTTCTCTTCTGATGAAGATGAGTTTCTCCATAACACTCCTCTTACAACTATTGGTGACATCCCAGCCATAGAGAAGGTGAGTTGTTATATTTTTATAATCTTTACAGATTTAAATTAACATTGTTTATAATTATATATAATATTTATAATGTTTAAAATAATAATTATTTTTACGTAGGATGAGTATGTTGTTTTGTGTGGTACTGTAAAAGTTGTATGCAAAGATGTTGGCTGGTATTACCTTGGGTGTCCTAAATGCACTAAAAAGGTTAATACTGAGTATGTGATACGTGAGCTTGGTGAAGGTAGTGGTGGTTTTGAGGAGGAAAAGTTCTACCAATGTGTTAATCAGAAATGTAGTTCAAAGGTTGTCAAGCCCGTTCCAAGGTTAGTGTACTTCACATATGTCAATACTAAATTGTTCTTATTTTAATTCAGAATTAGTTAGTTTATTATACATATATACTTATCTATACATATATTATATACAAGGTTTAAGATTCAAATTCGTATCCAAGATATCAACGGTGTTGTTTCACTCACTTTGTTTCATCGAGATGCTGCTCAACTCATAAACAGGACTGTCTCTGATTTGCTTGAAACAAACACGGTACTTAATGTATTTCTTTTTTATTTATTAGAGTTATAACATAATCGTATGCTGTAAACCAATTAGATAATCAATTGTTTCCATGTAGATTGATGATGTTGTCAACTTTCCGGATGAAATAAGTTGTTTAGTAGACAAAGAATTTGCTTTTATAGTTCATGTGTCTACCTACAACTTGGATAACAAGTATGATGTTTATGGTGTGACGAAGGTAACTGCCGATTCATCAATTATCGACGAGCTTAAGAGAAAGATGTACCTTGGCCAGGTATTACTATCTTCTACATCTTTTATTACATTTGTGTAATTATAATTATTAACTTTTAACCTTATATAATCATTTGTAATTGTGTAATTTAAAGCCATCTGATGAAGGATCTTTGCATACCTCCATGTTCGAAATGAATTCAAATGATCTATCTAATGCCAAGGTATGTTGATATCTTTTTTTAATTATATGTTTTTTAAATGAGATGGTGTATGCCAAGGTATGTTAATTGATGTAGGAATCTTTTTCTGGCACTGGTGACAACGAAACTCCAGTCTCGAATGCTGAAAATGCATTTGCAAGAGTCCAGAGCATTGAAGGTGAAAACATATCCACAAGCTCCAAATATTTGTTGCCCAAGCGTAAACTTCACGAAGTTTATGAAAAAGATTCCTCTAAGGTTTGCACAAGAGAAGCGGATAGTAGCTACACAATTGAAGAAGGCAAAGGTGTTTCTGAAATGCAGCCAATGACCAAAGAAGAGGCCTCCTCTCCTTTAAACAAATAGAATCTTGGATTTGTGTTGCAATCATGTTTTTTATTTCATAAATAATTCTTCAAATATGAAGAAGACAATGATTGCTTTGTTTGGTTTTTTTTATTTTCGTTACCTATTGTTGGTTTTTGAACTACCTTTCGATGTTATGAGATTGAATTATCATATGTTACCATTATGTTTCGTTTTTTTTTTTTTTTGAATTTGTTATGTCTGTTTACGTTGTATTTATTATTATTAATAATAACAATAATAATAATAGTAGGTAAATATAACCACATAAAATACGCATTCGTCATATTGAATATCTTTATGATAAAACAATGATATTACTTATCATGAATTGGTAATGTAATATTTTAAATATATTGTTTTTTTATTTTACAAATAAATGATGTTATCTTATTACAAAAATAATTGTAGAACTTTTATATGTTTTTAAATTGTATGGTAGGTCAAAATAATATTACCTAATTCTTATGGAGTTATAGATACAAATATATTATCTGTTGTCATTTTTTTCATTATATTTGTCTACACAAATTTATGTATATTCTTACATATTGTTTGATAAAAAATACAAAATTACATGATTCAATTATAGTTATTATTATAAATTCATATTTATATTGATACGTTTAGAAATTTTAATCCTAATTTAATTATTTTAATTGTAGTAATGTACTATAATATTATAATAATATAATAATAATTTTCAATTCAATACGTGGTTAACTTTTTTTTTTTAGCTTTACGTTTTTTATAATGTTTATGTTTTTAAGTATTTGCAATAAAATAAACGTTAGTTCATTATTTTTGTAAACAATATACAATTTAATGATAATTTTTTATTTCTAAATTTATTTAAAATTATGACACCTTTTACAAAAATAAACGATATTATATTAATTACATAATACATACTATAATTAAAATTATAAACTTCACCTATAAGAATTGAACAAACCATAATTCATTTTTACTACTATCTTCATTTCTCTCTTTCGAAGAAATTTAAATATCAGGTAATATCATTTTAGTTGTTTAAATGTTTAGATTTTAAATTTAATTTGTCTTTAACTTTGTTTTACATTTTATTTAGAAATGCTTATGGAGGGTGAAACGATAACAATGTTTGACAGACTTGAATATGGTCAAGAGGATGTTATTATTAAGGCGAGGGTCTTAACAATTTGGCGTGAACAATCAAAAAGACGAACTAATGATTATTCCATTGAAATGGTCTTAATGGATGAAAACGTAATCCTTATATTTTCTATATAACTTACAAATTATTATATACAATTTACATTATTGACGTTTATTAATAACATATACTTTTTTTTCTCCAGGGTGACAGAGTTCAAGCTCTTATTCGTAGTAACTTTGTTGACATTTTTGAAAGTTATTTACATGAGAAACATGCTTACATAATCAAATATGTTCGTGTTGATATGGAACTTTCAAGTATGAACATTGGCTCACACGGAAACAAAATCTTTTTCAGTCAGATTACTCAGCTTTTATCCTGTTTTGATTTTAAGGGTGATGAATACGGTTTTCGATTTTTCCCTTTTGAATCGCTAATAGAAAAGGATGTGTTTACAAATTACTCGATAGGTATTTTTTTTCTTTTTACATATGTATATATAAATATATCAGATTTAAATATATTGGACTTCATAATTATACCTATTTATTTCACTAATAATATTACTTTCAATATCCAATTGCAGATGTCATTGGTTATGTAAAGAATATAAGGAATTACTATGATTATAAAAAAAAGGAGAAGGCGAATCAAAAGAATCGTATGCTTTTGGATATTG
The DNA here is from genome assembly GCA_030844895.1 of Ambrosia x helenae. Lineage (NCBI taxonomy): Eukaryota > Viridiplantae > Streptophyta > Magnoliopsida > Asterales > Asteraceae > Ambrosia > Ambrosia x helenae. The sequence continues at coordinate 70,881 of JAUTDX010000977.1, forward strand.
AAGATTCAGAGTATGTTTTTATTCTTATATCTCATTTCGGATTAAAGTTATTATGTTTTCGGCATTCATTATGTTATATGTTGTTAACTGTATGTTTCCAATGTTTTTTTTACAAATATGTTTAGGGGACGTGTTATTTGTTTGAAATTATGGGATGAATTTGCCATTCAGATGAATACATATTTACATAACCATAACAATGCTGAACCCTTGGTTGTTATTTTGCAATTTGGATTGGCGTCATATTTCAAGGGTTAGTTTATTTACAAATTTATAACTCATTTATTCCTGTATCAATCTACTTATATTATATGTTGTTATATTATATTTAAATTTATTATAACATAATGTCATTTGTATGCAATTTTATGTTTGTAGATATTCCATATGTTTCAACCTATGTTGGTATTTCAAGGCTTTTTATTAATGAGCCAACTGACTTCATCAATGTTTATAAAAGAAGGTTGGGTTTATTCTCTTGTGTCAATTAAATAAATAGTTTCAACTTTATATTTTTTAACATTGTACTTAACCCTTTGTCTTAAAAAAAGTGCAAGGTTCATTCAATCTCCAAAAGTTTATAGACTTTCAACTGCATCACTTGCTGGTCTTCAAGTTTTTTCTGTTACAGAGAATGACTTTTTGGTTAACAATCCGTACTGTAACATAGGTGATATCTGGGAGATTTTAGAGGTTGGTAATAAACATAAAATTGTCACAAACTTTTTTTATTTTACTATATTTATAGATAATTACGTCTTACTAATGTTTATTTTAAACTATGTAGGTTAAAGATATCATTATTTTGGGAAATGTTGTTGAAGTTCACAAGGATTTTGGGTGGTTTTATATGGCTTGTCCTAAGTGTGATTTTAAGGTAAATATAGAATATGTTTTGTATGAGTCAAGTGGTATTGGTGGAGGTTTTGAAGAAAGAGAAATTTGTACCTGTATAAATGAGAGTTGTAGTGAAAAAGATGTTATAGCTATTCCAAGGTAACACTCATACAATCACTTGTACTCAATTTATTAAATCTTATTTATTTCGTAGATAATAAATAAAATAAAAAGTTGTTTTTATTTTATTAATAAATAAAATCTTTACAGGTTTCAAATTCAAATCACATTTAAAGATGGTACTGGAGATGTTAAACTCAATTTGTTTCATGATGAGGCATCAAAAATGATTCCAATATCTGCCGAGAGTTTGCTTTTAGAAAATAAGGTATGCCTATACTTATTTCTGAGTAACTCAGAGTTTAATAATCATTTATTAGAATTTGTATGTTCAACGTATCTTTTTTTAACAATAATTAATATGAAATGTATAACTGACGTTACAGGGTGCCTATACTGTTAAGTTTCCAGATGAGCTAATGTATCTACGTGATAGAGAGTTTGCGTTTAAGATATCTGTAACAAAAGAGAATTTAGAAACACTCAATGAAGTCTACACGATATCTAACGTCACTGATTCCAATTTTATTATGTCGGAGATTAAGCTGAAGTTTCAACAGAAAGATGAGGTAATATATTAAATTCTACTAAACATTTAAAATACGAAAAAAACATGATATTTTATTTATATTATACAGGTCAATGAAGGAGAATGTTCTGCTTTTCCTACTGGTTCAAGTTCAATGACTTACAAAAAGTATAAAAGTACCCGTAAACTGCAACCTGTGTACGAATTGAATGGCAAGGAAAAATCAAATTGAGTGTGTTATGGCTATTTCAAGTCAACTACAATAGCTCTACATTACTATAATTATTTTCATTCTGTTTTGGATTTGTTTGACTTATTATCATTGCTACATTCTATTTCTTTTAATAGAATTGTTTTGGAATTGTTTGACTTATTATGTTTTTTGATTTGATTATTCTAAAGTTTTTGAATTATATATGTTTACCATATATTCAACTAATCTAACATACATACCTATGATTTGTGCATTAAACACATTTATATTGAAATTTAAATTTATTAATATTTGTATGATTCATTGTAAGAATGCGGATAAGAGCTTGGTACATCAAAATTCTGATGAATAATTTAACATTTATAATAAAGTTAATTATAAATGAGTTACAACAACATATTAAATTTTGTACCTTATAGACTTGACAAGACTTTTCTCAAAAAAAGAAACAGTGTTTTTAACTTTCAACAATTTGTAATAATAATAAATCTCATATTATTAAATCTATATAAATAATTAATGCGTAGTTAAGATACATAAATTTATAGAGTTTCGTTTTCAAATATTGTAAATTTAAAAAAATTTAAATTTTTAAATTTAATTTTAAACGTGAACATCTAAATTTATAAAGATTACTTACTTTAAATAAATAAATCAGAAATTAAATAACCTTTAACACCCGTAAATCAAGTTATAAATTTGGATGTTTCCATTTTTTTGTTTTTAATATTCTCATAATTATTTTCAACAGTATATAATACCAAATAAAATTATAACGAATTTTCATTTTTAAGGTGTTTGAAATTAAAAATTTGTGAATTTTAAATTTGTTTAACATAAGATTTTAAATTTAAAATTTTCCTACCCGCTAAACAATTAATATTTTACTATAAATAGAACAATCATCATTCATAATTTTAATGTAAACCGCTAAAAATTCATAAATTTAGGAAAAATCCGTTTTTTAAAATTTAAAAAATGACGTAAACTTTAGTAGTATATAAACTCACTTACACAATGAGTGTAACATTCTACAAGAATATCATCTCCTAACTACTTTACACATTTGTTCATCTTGCAACATTGTATGAAGGTAACTCATGTTTAATACTATGTTATATTTTGCGTTATTAATATTAGTTTTTGGTTTTCTAAATAACTACATAATGTGTTATATGTGGTTTGATACAAAGATGGTTTTATAGATACAATTCAAACAACTGTTAAGTCATGTCAAATCAGAATAATAGCAAATACAGTTTGCCAACCTCCAGAATTCAGACAAGATCTAATGCACGCAATGGTATTTGTTACTTTAACATATATATACATACATATTATACCGTTATTATAATTTGTATTACATTAATTGATTCATTTTTTATGTAGGCAACTTAAATTCAACACCCTTATCTGACTTATCAAATGGTAAATTAACATATTAATGTTTTTTTTAATTATTATAAGAAATGTTGCAGAAATGATAATAGTTGTTTTACTAACGTTATTGTTTTTGTACACAGTTAGCTCTAGCATTTCTACAAGACGAAAACGTATGAATGCATGTTTGGATATCCAGAATTCACCTATAAACCAAACGCCTCCATCAATACCACAAGAGAATATTAATACAGATAAGTGTAAGATCATTTGAGAATTTAACTTTTGTGTATTTTTAGTGTTTTTTAAATTCTCACATGTACTATTTAACTCTTTCGATTAAGCTGCTGAGTCTCGGAAACGTCGTAAAGATATACTGGATAGCAGAAAGAGAAACAATAGTCAATTGCATACAACTCCTCATACTAGCCAACCAATAATTACTTCAACAATACCTTTGTCTGATATCTCAAATGGTATTTTCCTAACAAATTAATAAAATTGTTTTTACTACTTTTAGAATACTTATGTGTAGTTATATTATATTTTATTAATTTATAAAAAATTAAAGAATATGAAAACTCAGGTATACAGAGAAGCAACACATTGAATCTTAATAATGCAAACACGTTATTATCTTCTCGTGGAAAAGAAAATTTGTATCGTGGTACGTTTAGTATTTATTACTATTTACTTATAATATTTACTTATCTATGAAATTTACTTATAATACTTAACATAATTAACATTTATACATATTTACAGGTTCTTCAAGTTATTTGTCACCTTTATCTGACATTACACGTCAAGAATTGTGTAGAGGTAGCAATAACCTTACTAACAAATGCAAATTTACTTCAACATCCAATTTCAATGCTGAATCTTCAAGTAGTAGTCGAAAACGTCCAAATCGTCCAATTATTGAGCCTATACCTATGGTTGATCTTTCGGAATGCTTGGATGAGATGGTTGTCGAAAATATATCCAGTGATATAAAAGGCATGTCGTCAGGTAATATTCAATCATTGTAAATAATATTTGACCACAAGATATTTGGTTAATAATGTAGTGTATATTATTTATATGTTGTGCAGTGTATTTAATATATATGTATTATGTAGATTACTTAGACCATGGAGACCAGATTGTAATTTGTGAAGATTGTAATGCACGTTTGTGGAGAGCTGAGTCTGAAAGAGGATCTTGGAAATATAAAAAAAAGAAAAACTTTTCTTTGTGTTGTTCTTATGGGAAAGTTTTGCTTCCTTCATTTAAGGAGCCTCCTGACAGTTACAAAGCCTTTTTTAATGGTGTCGACGCATTTAGCAAGTTTTTCTTAAAGAATATTAGACGATACAATTCAATGTTTGCTTTTACAAGTATGGGTGGAAAAATTGATTTCTCTATAAATAAAGGGAAAGCTCCATTTATTTATAGAATAAGTGGAGAGAATTACCATGTTTTAGGTGATATGTTACCACCTAACGGAGAACAACCAGTTTTCTCTCAGCTATACATATATGATACTGAAAATGAAGTATCAAATAGAATTAATATTGCTGGGTACGTTTTCCATTTTTATAACAATCATAGTATCGTTTTTATTTTTATGTCTATGTAAATATCTTTATAGATTTAAATTTATAATTGTACTTTTTTAAATTTTAGTATATGTAAACTAATTTACGTATTATTTATTTGTAGTCCATCATCAAATGATTCAGCAAGAGAAAAGGAGCTTGAACTTCAAATTGTTAATGACTTGAAAACAATGTTTGACTCCATAAACTCTTTGGTTAAATCATATCGAATGGCTAGAGATTGTTTTCATGAGAATCCAAATGTTGAACTCAAGCTACGGTTAAATGGTATTAGGAAAAGTGATGGTAGGTCGTATAACCTACCGACTGTTTCTGAGGTTGCTGCGTTGATAGTTGGAGATCTCGATGATGATACAGACAAGCGAGATATTATTGTACAGTTAGTATCTGGTAAACTACAGAGAGTTAGTGAGTTACATCCTTCTTATCTTGCTCTTCAATATCCGTTGTTGCTTCCTTACGGTGACGATGGCTATAGAATTGATATATGTCATAAAGGTGTCACAGAACCAAATCAAACTTCACCACCAGTATCTAATGTAGATACTCGTGAAAGTTTAGATAATCCAACCTCAAGCTCCAAAACAATCAAGAAAACGCGCCAATTAACAACAATGCGCGAGTTTTTTGCATATCGTTTACAAGATAGGAGTAATGAATATTCACTAATTCTGAATGGTAGACGGCTTTTGCAACAATTTATAGTTGATGGTTATACTATGATTGAGAGGGAAAGGTTGAATTTCATCAAGGGTAAGCAAAACATTTTGCGAAGTGAAACATATGAGGTTCTTCACAAAGAAAAGCAACAAGGAAATAATGATACTTCATCAATAGGTCAACGTTATATCTTACCTTCTTCTTTCACTGGTGGTGCTCGGTATATGATGCAAAACTATCTTGATGCAATGGCAATTTGCAAATGGTACGGATACCCGGATTATTTCATCACAATTACATGTAATCCTAAATGGCCTGAGGTTAGGAGATATCTAAAAGGAGGCACCCTTAATGCAGAAGACAGGCCAGATATCTTGTGCAGAATATTTAAGATAAAACTTGATTGTATCATTAAAGACCTTAAAGATAAAGAATTATTTGGAGGTGTTCAAGCAGGTAATAAATCCAACACCATAATTAATATTGCGTTACTATTTATTTTTGTCAATTTTTATCAATTAATTACTTGATTTGATTTTGTTTCTATAATATGTTTTTCTAATTAAAGTTGATATTGACTAATTTCATTTTTTATTTCAGTTGTATATACTGTTGAGTTTCAAAAGAGAGGCTTACCACATGCACACATTTGTTTATTTATGAAAGCTGCTCATAAGTTGCCAACCGTTGATCATATTGATAAGTACATATCAGCTGAGATTCCAGATAAGAATGAAGATCCTGAATTATACTCACTTGTACGTGAGTTTATGATTCATGGCCCTTGCGGTGAAAAATTTAAGAGATGTCCATGCATGATCGATAATAAGTGTTCAAAAAACTTTCCAAGGAAGTTTAAAGAGGAGACATCTATAGATACTGACGGTTTTCCTGTGTATAGGAGAAGAAATAATGGTTCGTTTGTTGAAAAGTCTGGTGAACAATTAGATAACCGAAATGTTGTTCCCTACAACAAGGTTCTTCTCAAGAGGTATCAAGCTCATATCAATGTAGAGTGGTGTAACCAAGCTGGCTCTATTAAGTATTTATTTAAATATATTAATAAGGGTGCAGATAGAGTTACGCTTAATGTCATTCAAAGCAAAAAAGTACCAGGTGAAGATGTTGTAGTTGATGAAATTAAACACCATTGTGACTGTCGTTATCTATCTGCATGTGAGGCTACTTGGAGAATATTCCAATATGATATACATTATAGGACACCTCCTGTAATGAGACTACCTTTTCATCTACCTGGCCAGCAGAAAGTTGTTTTTGGGGCTAACGATGATCTTGATGATGTTCTACAAAAACCGTCAGTCGCTTCGTCAATGTTTCTTGGTTGGATGGAAAAAAATAAAGACGATCCAAATGCAAGAGAGCTCAGTTATATTGAGTTTCCCTCAAAATATGTTTGGAAACAAAAGGAGCGATGCTGGGAAGAGAGACAACGAGTTAAGTCAATTGGACGAATTCATTCAGTTCCTGCTTCAGTTGGTGAAGGTTATTTTTTGAGAATTTTATTGAACAAGGTTAAAGGACCTACTTCATTTGAAGATATTCTTACTGTTGATGGCAAGTTGCAAAATTCATTTAGAGATGCATGTTATGCTATGGGCTTATTGGATGATGATTCTGAATACATTGCAGCCATTAAGGAAGCCGCCTTTGTTGGATCTGGTGAGCATTTAAGAAAGTTATTTGCAACTTTGTTAGCTTCTAACAGTTTGTCAAGACCTGACATTGTATGGGATGAAACGTGGAAAGATTTGTCTGATGATATTGCATATAATAAAAAGAAAGATTTAGATCGTCAAGGTACATATTATTTTTAACAAATTTGATTAATATATTTTCTTTGATTTTTTTCTTAATTACTTTTTAAGTATTCGTTACTTTACATATATACTTATTTAATTAATTAATTAATTACTTTTATTATGGTTTTTATCAGATTTGATTATTTCTGAAGACCAAATTAAGAATCTAGCTTTACTAGATATTGAAAATTTCTTACTTCGAAATAGCTCATCTCTTCGACATTTCAAAGGTATGCCATATCCTGATGTTGATTTTGTAGAGGCATTAAGTAATCGTTTGATTTTTGAGGAGATGGCATACGATACAAACATTCTTCAAGAAGAATTTCAATCGCAATTTGTTTCTTTAACAGCTGAACAAAAAAATATATATGAACGTATCATGAAAGCTGTTGATGAAAAAAAAGGTGGTGTTTTTTTCGTGTATGGTTATGGCGGCACCGGTAAGACTTTTTTGTGGAAGACACTTTCATCTTCCATAAGGTCTAAAGGCAAGATTGTTTTGAATGTTGCTTCGAGTGGCATTGCTTCTTTGTTATTGACTGGTGGTAGAACAGCACATTCTCGGTTTGGGATTCCTATAAACCTGACCGAAGATTCTCAGTGCTACATTAAACCAAACAGTGATGTAGCGCAGTTGCTTAAAAAAACAGATTTGGTTATATGGGATGAAGCTCCCATGATTCATAAACATGCGTTTGAAGCTCTTGACAGAAGTTTAAAAGATGTTTTTGGTGATTGTGATGATAACGGTTTTGAAAAATTTTTTGGAGGTAAGGTCATGGTTTTTGGTGGCGATTTTAGACAGGTTCTTCCGGTTGTTCAGAACGGTACCAGACACGATATTGTCAATGCGTCTTTAAGCTCATCCTATATTTGGCGCAAGTGTGTGGTTTGTAAATTAACAAAAAATATGAGATTACTTTCTGGAAGTGCTAATGCAAATATTCAAGAAATAAAAGAGTTTGCAGATTGGCTGTTAGATATTGGTGAAGGAAAGGTTGATACAGTCAATGAAAGTTCAGATGTTATTCAAATACCTGAAGACTTACTCATAAGTCCATCTCTTGATCCTCTCTCTGATTTGATATCATTTGTTTATCCATGTATTTTGGAAAATTTCAATACCCCAAATTATTTTCAAGAGAGGGCAATATTGGCACCAAAAAATGAAGTTGTCCAAGAGATTAATGATCGACTGCTCTCAATGTTTCCTGGAGATCAAATGGAGTATTTAAGCTCTGATAGTGTCTGTCAAACCGAGAAGCTTAATGAGAAGTTTGATGAACGATTGGTATCGCCAGATGTTTTGAATGGTCTTAAGTTATCAGGCATACCAAACCACCGTCTGGTTTTGAAAGTTGGTGTTCCTATAATGTTGCTTAGGAACATTGATCAGAAAAGTGGTTTGTGCAACGGCACAAGGTTGCAAGTTGTTAAATTGGGTAAACGTGTCATAGAGGCTAAAATAATTTCTGGCACTAATATTGGTATGCAAACATTTATACCAAGAATTAGTTTGTCTCCTTCTGATAAAAAGATTCCTTTCAAGTTTAACAGAAGACAATTCCCAATTGCTTTGTGTTTTGCCATGACAATAAACAAGAGCCAAGGACAGTCCCTATCCAAAGTTGGTTTGTATTTAAAAGATCCAGTTTTTTCTCATGGTCAACTCTATGTTGCTTTGTCAAGGGTAAAGAGTAGAGACGGGTTAAAGATACTAATACTCGATAAAGAAGGCATCGTTAAGAATGAAACGTCAAATGTTGTCTACCAAGAGATATTTGCAAATTTATAATTCAGCATTTTGTATTCAGACATGTCAATTGTTTCGTAAATTATTTTTACGTTTACTACTACATTAACGACATTCGATTATTTATGTTTATTTACATATTTTTCGAATTTGGCTATTAATTTCTTTGTATTAGTTAGCTGAATTTAAAAGTTTTCTAATTTTTATATAATCATTTTACTTTAATTTCTAAATATCTAAATATTTACATATATTACCTTCCATAATATATCTTCTTGGTAATCGTTTCCATATCATCATTATACTTCTGAATACTCTTTTGCTTCACCATCTAACCATTCACAAACTTACAATGTATATAATAATCCCTCTTTTTCTTATCGCCGATCACACTAACATCATCCTTCCACACATCCGCGTCTCTGTATTCACCACCGATTCCTCCTCTCAAAGGTAAAAACCCTCTTTCTAAAGCTCATGCATCTTACGATTTTTCTTTAATCGTTTGTTTTCTTACTCATTTATTGTAGTTATAATCGTTAAGTTGTTTATTAGGTATAAATCTGTAACCTAAAATTAGGTTTAAGCTCTATAAACACTAATTTCAAATCGTTCCGTCATCCTCTGTTTTTGAATCGTCAGTTACCAGGTTTATGTATATTCTTAGTTAATGTTATTTGTTTTTTTGGTTTTATTATTGTTTATGAAAGGATAGTGTATAAATAACATCTTTATAAAGATTCATTGTTTTCATTGTTGTTACATGTTTGTATGTTTATGCTCTGTTTTTAAAGTTGATTTAGAAATTTAGTAAGTTTTAAGCTCTGTTTCTGTTTTTTACAATGCAGTACCTTTATGATCATCAGGTTACCAATTATTAGTGTTAGTTCATGATTATTGAGTATAATCTTTTAATATTTATGTTTTGCAATACAAACTTTAGTTAATCATTATTATTTTATGCTTAGTGTCAATTGTTTTTTATCGACGATTAGTGAGTTATGTTATGTTTTTTTTTATGTTTCAATCAACATTAAGCAAAACAGTTTAGTATTTTTACTTTGTGATAAAAACAGGTGCATATTGTTGCTGTTAAAAATGCTTTATGGTTTCTATGTGGAGTCTGAAAGTAAGAGTAGGGCGTGTTTGGTAAGATATCTAACGTTTCTCCCGTATTTTGACTATAATTCAACTTATTATGCTTATTTAAATAATTCTATATTTATTTTAATTTGTTTTCATCCCCTGCCTAAGGACTATAGTTCTTGGATTAAGAAATTCAATTATCCGGTAGGTAACACGGAAATTAGAACTTTGGATTCACAGGTGTTTGTGATTAAAATTATGGAACTTAATGGTATTTATTATTTATATAATGGATGGAGAACAATGATTCAAACACTTAATTACCCATCTAAGTGTAAATTTGTGTTTCAACATGTTCCAAACCAAAAGTGTTTTAGAATGATAAGTTTCTATCAAGACGCAGTTTGTGCTCCCGGTCCGTTCTTCTATTGCAGGCTTGATGATCCATTCAGTGAATACAAGCACCGTCTTGTATGTCTTATTATCAACTTAATATGTTATACATTTAAATTCATACAATATGTATTACTGTATTAACATTACTGTTTTTCTATTTCAGCATATAAGTAATTTGATTTTGCATGGAAAGTTCAATAGACTACTTCCAGTTGAACCAGTTGTTATAAAATCGTTCCCAGATCATGAATTTCTCTGTATGATTAATGGAGAAGATGGTCATATTTATTTCACCAAAGGATTGTCTTATATCAGGAAACACCTTTCATTAACTCGTAAACATCTCATTGTTTTTGAGATGATTAACGATGTTACTTTTCACATGTCTCTGTTTCTTAAGAATCAACTTACACCTCCTCCAGATATGTGGGTCTATGATGTGAAAAAGGAGTACGGTGAAGATGTTAATGATGATGAAGACATAATCATTATTTCGGATGATGACAGCCAAGAGGAAGATGTAGCAACACCTATGGATGTTGATGCTGAGGAAGATGTAGGGGTACCAGTTGTTTTCATAGTTGATAATCATTTTGTAAGTTTAACTTCTATATTTCCATTCATTTTAATACATGTTAATACATGTTAATATATTTTTTTATTAATATGCCATACATTGTTATTTTTGTAGAGGATGAAGAAGTTATGGGCGATTAACAATGGTTTGAACATCAAAAGGAATTTAAAAATTACCGATGGTGATGGTGGTGTATGGTTAGCATCTGTTGGTTTTGAGCAGTCGAATGGAAATGATCGTTACAACATTAAAGGTATGTCTTCCTTTGCTGCGGACAGGGGACTGAACTCTCGTGATGCAATGCATTTTCTCTTTTTCAATAAGAAAGGTCTCTTCAAGCTATCTCATGTTGTAAAGGCTGATGATCGTTAGGTTTGTTTTGTGGTTGGTACTTTTGGTTGGATGACAAACTTAGATCTGAATTAAGTTGTTATTTTCTGAGAAACGACTTGAGGCGGGGCATTGCTAGTCTTGGTTTGGTTATGGGCTCGAGTAGATTGTAGAAACTTGCAACTCCTATAATGGTCACAACATGTGTTTATTTCCCAAAAGTGATGTTTTGTAAACTAAAACCTGTGAACTCACCAATATTTATATATTGACGATTTTTAACATATCTTTCAGGTAATTGATCGATGGAGGGTTGTGTGGCTAGTTGGGGAGGGGATCTCTCTCTCTTACGTCGATATTTTGGAGGGGTTTCACTTTTATTTCCCATAGTGTTGGGATATATTTGAGAAACCTCCACTCTTGTATTAAACTATGTGGTTTATGAGTATGTAAACGTAAAAACTTGTTTCGACGTGATAAATAAATGATCCCTTTTCTTAATTACTTATAGTTTGTGTTAATCTTGACTCTATGCCCTTCGAACCGTCGCGCCACGTGTTTCCGACATTGGCGTGGTGTGACAGAAGTGGTATCAGAGCCAAGGTTATAGCGAGCTAGTATTTTTGAAAACCTAGACTATAACCGGATTTGGTTCAAAGGATAAAGTTTTCTAAAATTTACAACACAAAAAGGTAATTTTTTCTAAAAAGAAAGGAACATTGTATATGGGGAGATTCTGACCGAACTAGCCATGGTTGTCAATATATGTTACGTTAGATTTAAGAGTCAGGAAGGTTACGCTAGATGTAAGCCTAACTTTCTAATTGATAATTTATATATATATATATAGTACGGTTTTTTTTGCCAGGAGATGTCTTCGGACAGCGATGCTGTTCCTGAGTCGAGCTTCGACAGTAGCATACAGATTTTGGCTGCCCCTCCAGCCGAGCCGAAGGAGATCATTGACCTCGAGTCAGAGGAGGAGGAGCCTATGGAGATAGATGACGCCGTAGAGCCACACGCAGCCGCCGAGGATGAGGGCAGTAACGATACTGAGGACGCATCCATTGTTCCACCCCCAGTCGCTACTCTATCCCCACACCCGGTCCCTGTCATTAGAGACTTCCCTATAGGTTGTAGAGGCCCAGTACTCCGAGCCCCAGCTACGTCTGAGACTGTGGAGTCTCCTTTTGACACCCATGCACACGTTGATCATCCCCATGTCCACCACCCAGTCATACAGGTCCCCATGGGTAGAGCGTTGGTACCCCTTGTAGGAGGTTTCTTTGCTGGGTTCTTGGAGCCCAAGCATCCTCAGGGTCGCACGGACCTCGAGGAGTCCGTAGCCTCCGTAGTACCCACCATCGTTGATCCTGATTCTGTTTGGTATTCAATCCCACTACCTAGAGCCGTTTTAGGGTTACCTGCCCTGCTGCTGAGCCTACCCCTATCCCACACGAGAGCGTTTTTGGCTCAGACGAGCCTGTTGTACCTATAGCCCCTATTCCACACCCTGACCCTTCTGAGCATGACGCTCCTATTGCGGATGAGCCACTGGCACGCGATGCACCTAATGTAGGACGCCTTGGCCTTATCCTCGAGGGTAGCTCCGCTCGCAGCTCCGAGCTGCGGAGAGCTGGCATGACTGCCTACCCTACTGCCAGTCCTGATACCCCCACCATTGTTGCCTCCACCCCTGAGTTAGTGATCACCACACATCCCCTCATCGTTCCACTAGTTGAGCCTCTGTTACCGATCTCAGCACCTGAGGTCCCACCCATGAGGATCATTCCCATACCTGCCCCCACCGTACCTATGATACCATCGGCCGCCACTCTACCTATGACACTGTCCCTTGCACCGTACACCTTGGGTGCAGGGGACCCGTACTTGATGCCTTCCTCTTTTACCCCTGTGCTGATGAGCTTGCCTCAGCTGTTTGTACCCCTACCCCCACTCGTAACAGACATGGTCGGCCCTTCCCAGCTGACGTACCTTGACATGCCCGGGCCGTCACAGCCCTATGGCTTGGCCCCTTTACATGGGCACACCCCTGACTACACTGACCACACTGGAGAACGACTTCCAGGCGTTGGCGGATACGGTGCAGCGCACCGTTACGCACATGGACTATCAGGCTCGCGTCATGTGGGCCCAGATTATCGACGCCAGGGATGCGCTCGCTCACTATGCCGAGGAGCTTTTGAGTATGGATGCCGTATGGGGCATCACGGGCGAAAGCCATTATGCCCATAGGCAGTTTCTTTATGACCGTATCATGGCCATCAGCATGGCCATTAGTATCAGTGCGCCCAGTACCAGTATCCACCGCCACCACCTCAGTAGGCAGCGATGCATTTCATGGATCTCCGAGGAGTCATCACGTGTTGGAGCACTCTTTTGCGTTTTACCTAGCCGAGCGGGTTGTGCCAGCTTTTAACATGATGTTTTTGTTGTATTTCAAAACGATGTATGAGGGATGTTATCCCCTATTTTGTTGTTGAAACAAAGTGTTGTACTCGTGGCTTTGAAATTAATGAAAATCTTATTGTTATTATGGTAAAATATGTTGTTGTTATATTGTGTGCCTGTCGTTGTCTATGATTATATTGTCTACTCTATATCTTGTGGTTTGTGAGATTGTATTGTGATGACATGTTATCGACTATATTCATGCGAACTGATGGATCACGAGACCACTCCGGAGTGATCGCCGTGAACGTTCCCCCACTGGTAAGTGATTCATGATAAAGTGAAATGTTGGGAAGTTGTCTCAATACTTCTATCCCATAATAACTTATCATCGTGTTATTGCAGAAGCTGCTTCCCGTGAACGTGGACGCACGTTCAAGGCATTTTAGGACTGCAAGCCCATAAATTACACTGGGACTGAAGGCTCCGTTGGCCTGGTCAAGTGGTTCGAAAATATTGAAGCGGTTATACGCATCAGTGGTTGTACTCCTAGACAAATTGTGATGTACTCCACCAACCTGTTTCTGGATCAAGCTTTGACTTGGTGGAATATCCATGTTCAATCTTTGGGTGATGATGCGGCGTACTCTCTGTCCCGGTTGGAATTGAAGTAACTTATGACCTCTAAGTACTGCCCTGCTAGCGAAATTCAGAAACTGGAAACCGAGTTCTGGAATCTTACAATGATCGGTTCGGACGTTGCTTCTTACATGTCCAGATTTCAAGATCTCTCTAGATTGGTTCCCTGGTTGGTTACGCCGGAAAACAAGAAGATAGAAAGGTACCTCTTTGGGTTGGCACTCCAGATTCGCAGCATGGTCACCTCATCAAAGCCCACGAACATGCGTGAGGCTATTGACCTTGCTCTGAGTCTCACTGAGGATGCCATCCGTATGGGCACGCTGGTAAGAAATGTCTCTAGGCAGAAGATTTCTGATGCGAAGAGTGTAGAGGGAAAGAATTTGGGTTCTAGTTCTGGATCTGTTACTGCTGAACAATCGAATCCCTCTAGGTTTGGGAAGCGGAAGAGGAGTGAAGGAAAGAAGGATGGGTCATCTGGGAATTCAAACAAGAAGGGAAAAGGTTATGTTGCCACGGGTTGGGCGAATGAAAGGAAGACGGGAAATCAGGGAAGGAAAAATGATGGTACCTGCGGGAAATGCCACCAGACTGGGCGCAAAACTGAAGATTGTAGGGCCGAGCGCCCAAGACTGGAGAAGCGAGGCCATGCTTCGCTTGTGGATCGCTTGATCATTGGAAGAGGGATTGCCCAAATCTAAACAACCAGGCACGCGGACGGGCATTCGTGATCGGTGCTGGTGATGCATGCCAAGACCCTAATGTGGTCACCGTACGTTCCCTCTTAATAACCATTATGCTTTTGTTTTATTTGATACTGGTGCTGATTTTAGCTTCGTATCTGTTGACTTTAAGCGATTACTTGGGTTGAAAACTAATAAGCTAGATACACCATATTTTATAGAACTGGCAAATGCTAAGACTATAGAAACGAGAGAAGTGGCGAAGGAGTGTAAGCTGAATCTTTGTGGACACGAGTTTAGTATTGATCTCTTGCCAGTAGTTTTGGGTAGTTTCATGTAGTTGTCGGTATGGATTGGTTATCTACACATCGCGCCATCGTTGTTTGTGACGATAAAATAATTCAAATTCCTCTAACGAGTGTGAAACTCTTTCGATACAAGGGGGAAGGCGTGGAACGCCGTTGAGAATTATTACGAGCATGAAGGCGCAAAAGTGTTTGCGGAAAGGTCATATTGCATTCTTGGCACATGTGGTAGATAAGAAAGCTGACGAATGGAAACTTGAAGATATTCCTATTGCGGAAAGGTCATATTGCATTCGTATTGATCTTGTTCCTGGAGCTGCTCCTGTAGTGCGATCGCCATATCGATTAGCTCCATCTGAAATGCAGGAACTATCTAATCAATTGCAGGAATTATTGGATAAAGGTTTCATAAGACCGAATTTCTCACCTTGGGGAGCTCCTATCTTATTCGTGAAGAAGAAAGATGGCACTTTTCGTATGTGCATCGATTATCGTGAGTTGAACAAACTGACCATTAAGAATCGTTATCTCCTTCCCAGGATCGATGATTTGTTTGATCAACTCCAAGGATCTAGTTTTTACTCGAAGATCGATCTACGATCCGGTTACCATCAACTTCGTATCCAAGAAGAGGATGTACCAAAGACTGCTTTTAGGACTCGTTACGGTCATTACGAGTTCTTAGTGATGCCATTTCGTTTAACCAACACTCCTGCAGTTTTCATGGACTTGATGAATCGTGTATGCAAGCCGTACTTGGATAAGTTCGTAATGGTATTCATTGATGATATATTGATCTATTCTCGCACCAAAAAGGATCATGAAAATCACCTTCGTTTGATTTTGGAGTTACTACGCAAGGAGAAACTATATGTCAAATTCTCGAAATGTGACTTCTGGATTCGAGAGGTTCATTTCCTAGGCCATGTGGTGAACGAGAAAGGCATACATGTTGATCCCGCTAAGATCGAGGCAATCAAGAATTGGGAGGCGCCCAAAACCCCTACTGAAGTACGACAATTTCTTGGCCTTGCGGGTTACTATAGAAGATTCATCGAGAATTTTTCTAAGACAGCACAGTCCTTGAAGGATAAATTGTTCGAATGGACTGAAAAACAAGAGTCGGCTTTTCAATTGTTGAAGGATAAATTGTGTGGTGCTCCAATACTATCACTACCCGATGGTACTGAAGATTTTATGGTCTATTGTGATGCTTCGCATCAAGGTTTGGGTTGCGTGTTGATGCAACGGGAAAAGGTGATAGCATATGTTTCCAGACAATTGAAGGTTCATGAGAAGAACTACACTACACACGATTTGGAATTGGGTGCAGTGGTGTTCGCTCTCAAAATATGGAGGCATTATCTCTATGGCAACAAGTGCACGATCTTCACGGATCATAAGAATTTGCAACACATTTTTTACCAAAAGGATTTGAATATGCGACAACGGAGATGGGTTGAATTGTTGAATGATTATGATTGTGATATCAAATATCATCCTGGTAAGGCAAACGTCGTAGCGGATGCCTTAAGTCGTAAGGAACGGGTTAAGACATTACGTGTTGGCTCTTTGGGTCTAACTATTCTCACGAATCTAACGGATCGGATTCGTGAGGCCCAAAATAATGCGCTTAAACCCAAGAATGTGAGAAATGAAAGGCTGTGGAAAATGGTTGACTAATTAGAGTTTAAGCGGATCAAACTCTATATTTCATGAATAGTGTTTGGGTACCTTTATATGGTGGATTACGTGAGCTAGTTTTCGCTGAAGCTCACAGCACTCGATATTCCGTTCACCCTGGTGCGGATAAAATGTTTCATGGTTTAAAAGAACATTATTGGTGGCCGAATTTCAAGAGAGACATAGCGGCTTATGTTGCGCGTTTTTTGACTTGCGCAAAGGTTAAAGCCGAACACCAAAGGCCGTCCGGTTTGCTCCAACAACCAGAAATACCCGAATGGAAATGGGAACAAATTTCCATGGATTTCATTTCTAAATTACCAAAGACCACGAGCGGCCATGATATGATTTGGGTGATTGTTGATCGATTGACGAAATCCGCACACTTCCTTTCAATTCGCAAACGGATAAATTGGAAAAATTGACCCGTTTGTATATCAAGGAAGTGGTGTCTAAGCATGGTGTGCCTATCTCTATCATCTACGATCGAGATAGTCGTTTCACCTCAAGGTTTTCGCAGAGCTTAAACGATGCCCTCGGTACTCGCCTAGACATGAGTACCGCATATCATCCCCAAACCGATGGTCAGAGTGAACGAACCATCCAAACCTTGGAAAATATGTTACGGAATTCGCAATCGATTTTGGTGGTAATTGGGACACGCACTTGCCACTAGTGGAATTCTCATACAATAATAGCTATCATAGGAGTATTTAAGCTGCACCTTTTGAAGCTCTATATGGACGTAAATGTAGATCTCCGCTATGTTAGGCATAAGTCAGAGAGAAACAACTTACCGAGCCCGAAATTGTCCAAGAGACGACGGATAAAATCTTTTTGATAAAAGAGCGTCTCAAAGCGGCCCGCGACCGACAGAAAAGTTATGCGGATATGAGGCGTAAGCCTTTGGAATTTCAAGTTGGAGATAGGGTCCTACTGAAGGTGTCACCTTGGAAAGGTCTCGCACGTTTTGGAAAGCGTGGGAAGTTGAATCCTCGATATGTTGGTCTTTTCGAAATTTTGTCAAGAGTAGGCCCTGTGGCATACAAGCTCAAGCTACCGCAAGAGCTTAACGGGATACATGACACATTCCACGTGTCAAATTTGAAATAGTGTCTATCCGATGAGACCCTTATTATCCATGCCGACGAAATCCACATTGACGATAAGCTACATTTTGTCGAAGAAACGATCGAAGTGACTGATTGGAAGGTTCAGAAACTTAGACGCAGTAAGATCAGGTTGGTCAAAGTGCGTTGGAATGCCAAGCGTGGATCGGAGTTCACGTGGGAAAGGCTGGACCAGATGAAGCAGAAATATCCCGCACTATTCGAGAAGACCCATGTACCGGAGAACTCGAATTGAATTCCGGGACGGAATTCTCTTAACAGGGGGAGAATGTGACAACCGGCAAAATTAAGGTGAATCCGTACTAATTAATTAATGTGTAATTAACGTAATTAAGCGCAAATTCGTGTTAATTGTTTAACTGATGCCTTAGAGAATAGTGAATTCCCAATAAGATGCATAGGAATGCACACGTTTAATGATGAAGCATGAGGGAATCATGTGCGAATAAACTTGTCCGGAATGGACGTTGGTGATTACCAGGTAAAAATTAAATAAACAAAAAGGATCCCGGACACCTAGGATATAAAATAAAGGGTATTTTTCACAAAATATAATGTGTTTTGGAACTCCAAAACCATAAGTGAAAACTTTACATACAAATCTCCCGGTAACGAATAAAGTGCACGTAACGCACCCGGTACGCGTATAACTTATAATTCCACCTGACAAAAGCCTAATTAACCAACCAACACATAAACTAGGCTATGTTTAAGGTTATTTGAGGTTATTATAATGTCCGAATAACGTGTAAATAAAATCCGATTAATACCCGAACGAAACCCGAACACTAATTGTGAAGCATAACTAATTAACTAGCAAATGTATTGTGTTGTGGACCCCACCCTTATATGGTACACAAACACGATCCATAAAGTACATTACTCCATCGGCTTTCGGATTCACATCTTTAATCATCTTGAATAAACATTCCTTCTTTAGATTCTCTTCCTTCAAAGCTTCTTCTTGTGCTTCTTTAATTTGAGCTGTAAGACTCTTATGGATTGTCAAACCCAATGCACGAACACGTAACGGTTTAGCTCTTTCTTTTCTACTCAAAGCATCTGCCACAATATTCGCTTTTCCAGGATTGTAACGAATCTCACAATATTACAGTATGGTACTCGTTTTTTGTAGTTTATCAATCCCCTACTGATATATTGTATGATACGCTTAGCTACTTTTTTTATTCATAGCTTTGGTGTGATATACTATTCCATGAGCCTTACATATCTTAGATACATGATAACGAACACGCACATAAGAAATATTACAATATGGTACTCTTTTTCTGTAGTTTGTTAATCCTCCGGTGATATATTGTATAGTACATTTAGTTACTTTTCTTAGTCATAGATTTGGTGTGGTATACTATGCCATGAGCCTTACATCTTAGTTACCGGATAACGAACACATACATATTAAATATCAATCATAGATATAGTAATCGAAATAAAAAATCATGCTAACAAATTCAATGAATTAAAGTGAATGGTATATTTGTAATCGATGTGGATTGCCTTTGCCACCGAAAATGGCAAAAGCAAACCACATATATAGTTTTGGTGATGTGTTATTAGGCATCATCCAATTATAATGAGAATTCTCACATCATATGTTGTTATTTTAAGCAACATGGATTCAATTATATTATAATTAAACTAATGGAAAATCAATTATCATAAAAGGATCAACATTCTGTAACACGTCAATTCCATAAAAATCATTCACTTTTATCATTATTGTTAATTTTTTTAAAAGATTACACCCAATATGGAAATTGAACAACATAATTGAGGGTATACGGACCAAATAAACAAAGCAATACCATACATGGAAAAATGTTTCTAACAAGTCATGTTTTGATAATAAGTACATTCAAAGGAAATTAGTTTCGGTTAATCAAAAACTTCAAACGCTTTAAGTGTATTCTCAAGCAATCAAAACACATGTAAAGAAAATAGGCAATATCACAAAAAAAACAATAAAATACGAAAGCAACAATGAAAAAAGTGTTGCTTAATGTCACACCCTAGCAACGCATAGCAGAAAGCAAGACATGAGGTAACGGAAGTTGTTACCACAAAGTTTAGCAATTCACATATATTTGCGTATGGACATCTTGCTAACACCCTCTAGTTAAACAAATTTTATTTTCATGGTCAGCAAAAGTTGTTTAAAACAAGAAAACATGTTCTACCAAGATGAAGCGTTAATTTAAAAGTTAACATTATTTTACAAAACAAGGAAAAACAGAGTTTTTAGAAATTAAACGGTCCCAACATCATGTCCATCGTAGTGTCCTGCTAAACCCACTCTCTAAACACCTAAGCATCAGTACATGAAAAAACATGCTTAAAAACATGAACATCATGTTGGAGAGTTCATAGGTTTAAAAGTAAACAATAAACTTTCAAGTTTAACGGAAACGTATGATCAAGCATTACTAAAAAGAGAACCAAGTAGACTCGCGAAAATCTAACAAGTATGATGTATCCAAAGGCTCCTAATCAAACCCTACTTTCTTCCCGGGGTGACCTCTCCAAGAGGAATATTTGAAGATTATGTTCTTCCCAATGAGACCTTGTCTATAAGTAGGGAATGGGGCATTAACCCAATAGATCTTCTCATGTACTTTTAGTTGTCTTGATGCATAAGCTATGACTTTATCGTTTGCATCAATACACAACCTAAGCCTTGATGTGAAGCATCACAGTACACCACAAAACCATCGATTTCCATCGGGAACAGACAGTATTGGTGCACTACACAACTTTTGCTTTAAAAGCTAGAAGGCTTCCTCTTGCTTTTATGTCCATTCAAACTTGTGGTCCTTTTGGGTTAATAGTATCAAAGGCTACGCTATCTTGGAGAAATTACCAATAAAGCGACGTAATATCCTGCCAAACACACAAATTGGCGTATCTCCGTAGGAGATTTAGGTGTATCCCATTCCTTGATCACCTCAATTTTTGCTGGATCCACTTGAACGCCTTTCTCGTTAATGATGTGACCGAAGAAATGAACTTCTCGCATCCAAAATTCGCACTTCTCTAATAAATCCCCAATTTTCAACAATTCTAAAATAAGTCTCAAGTGTTGTTCATGATCTTCTTTAGTTCGTGAATGAATAAGTATATCGTCAATGAATAATATAACAAACTTATCTAAATAAGGTTTACAAACCTTATTCATAAGATCCATAAACACTGCTAGTGCATTCGTTAACCAAACCGCATAACTAGAAACTCATAATGGCCGTATCGCGTCTTAAGCGCGGTCTTCGGAATATCTTCTTCTACAATCTTCAGCTGATGATAACCAGATCTAAGGTCAATCTTTGAGTAAAAGCTTGATCCCTTCAACTGATCTAATAAATCGTCAATCCTCGCAATGGGTAGTGATTCTTAATAGTCTGTTTGTTCAACTCCCTATAATCAATACACATCCTAAAGGTTCCGTCTTTCTTCTTGACAAACACTACAGGTGCTCAACAAGGATAATAACTTGGCTTGATGAAACCTTTATCCAACAAATCTTTCAACTGTTTGAAAGCTCTTGCATCTCCGAATGTGCTAATCGATAAGGAGACTTAGCGAGTGGTGCGGCACTAAGTACAAGATCTATTCAAAACTCCAATTGCCTTGAAGGCAGCAATCTAGGCAAATCTTTTGGAAAAACTTCTGGATATTCTCTAACTACATAAATCTCATCAAGTTTCTTTTCCTCAACCTTAGCGTTAATTGACACTATCTAAGAATGCCGGGTAACCTTTTCACGAATAAACGGGTCTATAATGGTTTTCCAACTCGTAGTAGTAACAATACTTAACATCTAGCTAACGTTCTTAAAACATAGTATTAACGGGAATGATCTTTTTAAGACTTACGGAAACTCTTTTATAAAACTTGTGGAAATACTTTTTTAAAACTTATGAACTCACCAGCTTATGTTGACTATTTAAGTATGTCTTCAGTTTAAAGCTTTGTAACGGCACGGTTGGAGTAGGTGACAGTTTGGGATCGGGGATCCTAGAGGGTTAGAAATGGCATTCAGGAAATCAGAGTCTTAGAAGCATCTTTCCGCTGCGTGGCGAAGTTACCAAACGTCACAACCGATGTGGGAAAAGTCGGGGTGTGACAGTTTGGTACAGAGCCATAGGTTTCAGTGAATTAGGTGTCTGTGTAGATATCTAGGCTTTAACCTGAGTTTGTTTTGAAGTAGGAACGAAATATCTAAGACAAAATATTTAGCCCGAACGCCTAGGAACTGAAATTCCAACCGTTGCCAAGTATGTTACATGACTATTAGTGTATTAAATTTGCACTAGCTCAGCGTACGTTTCTTTGTCGCAAGGAACATTTGTTTTTCTTATGTGAATAGGAAGTCAGTATTTTCTATATTTGTATATAAAAAGGGGTAATTGCACGTGATGGCTAGGGGTACCTCACTAGTGACTGGTGAGTCATCGCTTTAGATATCGGAGTGTTTATTCACATAGAGTTAATTGAGTCATTGTTTCTTTCTATGAGGAACGATTTACCTGTTTATATGTTTGTGTGTATTTACGTAAAATATATATAAGTATGTTTCGCCAATGGTTGTCGACTCAAGCTTGGACTGTCTAGAACACTCACACGTGTCACTTAGTTGGACGAGTTGGCAAAGGGATTGTTGCAGCATATGCGATCTCGCATCCCGGTTTCGGAGTATGCTATGTCGTGAAGATCTTGCGAAGATACAATGCGGTC